>VDFB02047847.1:0-89040 GCA_007258455.2 Sequoia sempervirens | reverse complement strand
ACAAAGAGTTGATGATAGTCAAATGATACAAATGAGATAAAATGCACAATGATAAATAAATAGTAAAGGTAAATCATGAACAAAGCTTTCCACTCATCTTGCATACAACTTCTAACTATCATAGCAATCATAGTATGTCATAGTCAAAAGAGGTTACTATAAAAATGAAACCGAATATAGGTATTCAAAGTCGTGGCCTTGAAAGATGTGGGGTCGAGCAAGGGTACAAATATTTGTTCTTATTTTCAATTTAGGGATGCAACCCTCGAAAAAAATCCATGGTCTTGGGTTACCTGAGGCCAAACTCTTGAAGGATATTGTGAGGTTGCGACCATAGAAATGTAAAGGAGCTTTTGTGTTAGTATAAAATGATATAAAATCTAGAATGCTTTCAAAGTAAAACCTCAGCCGTAGAAGAGAATGTAGAAAATGAACATTTTCATAGTTTTTCTATACAAAGGGAGCTCAATTAGTATTTTATTTCACAGGTAATGATGAAAAAATGACATATTTTGCACAAGGAGAAGCTTACCCAACTCGGCCTCAACGTGATTTAGTAAGAGATCTACATATAGAGCTTTAAAAATCCTTCCATGTGAAAAAATCATGGTGACACCCTCATGACATCAGAGCATGTAGTGGATTATCCAAGAATGCAAATTGAAATAAAATGGGGAATTCTTTGCCTAGGTATGTGCATGATCATCATGGAAAAAATAGGCCCTTAAGTGGCAAAAAATTTAGAAAAGTCAAAGTTAGGGAACTTGACGTAAAAATTTGAATAAATTATCTATATTATTTCAAAAATATGTAAGAATCGAATCTATAGAAAATTGAATATATTTTCTAAACTACTAGGTTTATTTTTAAAAATAAAAAAATCTCCATTTGTGAAAATTTGAAATTCCAATGCAAGAGTAAAATTCCAAAAAAAAAGTAGTCACTATCCTAATTCACCCTAACCACAATAAAATGATTTTTTTTTAATAATATTTTAGATATAAGTAGAGGACTCATGTCCCAATGTGATGGATATTTTTTTGTATTTTTTTTCCAAGTAAATAATTAATTATGAATTTGTATTACAACTTTTCAAAAATATAAAAAAGCATATGTCTAGCCACCTTAACTGTAATGCCCCGCCATGCAACCCTAGGGGAAGTTGCAATTCACTAACCAAAATCATCAATTTTTTTTTTTTTAAAAAGAAGAATAACGTACAAGTTCGCTACACATTGCCAACATCCCCTAAGGCTACGAGACCAAGATTACTTAAACCCAAATTAAACAACCAAGGAAAGGAAACATGACAACATTCAATTAAGGAATTAAAGTAAATACATTCCATACATGATATAACATCAAGGACCAATTGACACATCACAATATCCAATAACAATTGTTTACATTAAAATTACATCGCTCATTCCCCGAATGAGGTAAATCAAATAACCATGATAATTTATTACAATTTCCACCTCGATACAAATGAGGGGTAATGAAATACAAGAATAACAGCAATGAAAGAACTAGAGGAGCAACTTGATCCAACGAGCTCTCCAACATGAAAGTCTCGTCCACACGATCATGAACAAAGCCAATGGTGTAAGGTGCATGCCACCCGACCACGTGGAACCCAAAGGCCCCACTCCCTCCGTGCTAGGAGATAGTAACCAGGATTTCGGGTCAAGACCAACTACCTCTAGACAACGGCTAACATAACTGAACCGACTCAAAACCAACAACATCACTTAACACAGTATGAAACTCACAAGACAATACATTGCTTCTAGGTTACATAAGACAAGTACACCATTGTACAACCCACAATAACTAACTAACTGTTGACGTAGGGAGAGTGTCATACATAAATTGCCATGAGTTACCCTAGCTCAACCTTCCTAGGCTACCGGACCCCCATCATGGGTTACCCAGGCTTGCCTCTACCGGTGTCGGACCCTCACGCAAAACTATGTGTCTCATCTCATCTCGAATCTTAACAATGCATGTTCCATTAGAGAGGCATTCTTTAATTTAATTAGTGTGAAGTTTCCCATTAATTCTTTTAAATTATCACTTGATTAAACCCTAGGTGAGTTACCCTGACACCATTTTGGGTGTCGGACCCCCACAAAGGGCCACTCTCCTACTGACAACACGGGGATACAAAAACCCCCAATCTAAGGGTAGACGACATGCACAAACTGATAACCAATTCCAACCTTAACACATAAGGTCACATAACCCGTTCATCGTACACAGGTAACCCAAGCATATCACACAACCCGTTATGATAACCAGGTGATAACACAACCACCCCCACATGCACCACCCAAAACAAGACACAAGGTGACCAACACCAATAAATAACCCAACACGAAATGAACCTTGGAAGACTCCCTAACCCAAGGACTTGATTGCTCAACATCCAAAATAAAAGAGACAATGCAACCAATGACAAATTTGACAATTAAATCACCTATCTTAGGATTTCCTAAATCCAAACCAAACAACGATACGGTACATGAATCAAGTAACATAAATTAATACTAATTCTACATACACCCAAACCAATAAAATTTCATTGGCATCATACAAGAATTTAAAAACTATAAATTTATTTCTTTTTCACAATTTTACTAAATGATTTAAATCAACTATTTTAAATAAAAGAAACATTTATAAAAATTTGTTTCACAATACCTATTCTTTACAAGGGTCAAATTCCTCATTTTTTTATTATAAAACATCATTTAATAAACACATTTAATTATAAACATATATATTAATCATACATATATGATTATATATATACGTAGTGCATATATGTATACCTATAGATATACATTTAAATATAAATAAATAATGTTTAAACTTATATTAAAATAATAACTCCTCTCCCTCAATTTAAAATACAATATAATACTAATATTATATTAAATTTTTAAATAACATAAAATAAAATACATAATAATAAAAAAAAACATATTTTATATTATAAATATAATATAATATATAAATATAATTTTATATATTATAATATATATATAATATAAAATAAATAAAAAAAATAAATGTTTTCAAACACAAAAAACAGAGGTATGTTAGCTGGGGAGCCTAGCTATTCCCTCATGTCTCTCAAATGGGGAAGCCTTCTGTACTTCAGACGGCTGCATGCCATTTCCCACAGATTATGGGGAGCCGGCCAAGAAATAGCCTCCATGGTGTGCTAACATACCACGACCGCCTACGCTTCCTCCCCATTTCACCATTTAAAAAAAAAAAACTCTATTTTTAAATAAAAAACGACCCCCACATTTCTTGATCGCCCAGAACTTTAAAAAAAACAAACACAGAAAATTACCAGTCGTTTTAATTCGGAAATAAAATAAAGGAAACATATATTTATACAAATATATGACATGTATAAGCATATATATATATATATATTTGCCACATATATATATATATATAAATATATATAAAATTTTACTCAGATTTACAGTCATAGAGAAAACATTCAAACCAAAAAATGAATGATAACAATAGAGGTTGTTTTGTTTTCCATATTCTTTTAACAATATGATTCTTTTGGTGTTTAGTTTCAAGTTTTGCATTCAACAACAAAATGGGTTTTCCTTTCAATCCACAAAATGAATCTTTTAAACAAACTTGAACAATTTCTAAATTATTTTCAAAATAAATTGCACAAGATTTAAACATTGAACCTTGTGTTTTCTCCAAGCTTCAAGATCTTTCAATGGAAGTTTGCCCTCTTCTTTTCCAAGCTTCCCCAATTTTCAAATTCTTCCAAGAATCTCCATGCAAATTTGCTCTCCAAATTTCTCCAATTATGAAAAAAGATAAATCAAAAAAAGAAATTTCTTTTCCTTATGCAATCCTTCCCTAAATTTGTCAAAGCCCTAAAATGGACTCACCCAACCACATTTATTGCTAATTTAGATATTTTCATTTTTGAAATTTAGTAAAACAATTTCATTTTCCAAATTCATTTGCAACAATTTTCTTTTAAATAAAATTTACATTTGCAACTCAAAAAGGTAATTAAATTTATTTAACCAAATGAATTTGACAATTCACAAATAAGATTATTTTCAACTTTTATTTCTAAAAGCAAAATATAAAACTTAATTCTATTTTATTTTTTATTTAATTCAAAATCCAAAGATGCCAACCCAACCAATTTGATTTAATTTTTAATTTTTTTCTTATTAATTTAATTAGTCAATAAAATAATCTTATTCGAAATTAGATTATTTTATTAATTAAATTAAATTAATTAATTAATCACTAACTTCCCAACATTACAATAAGACAAAACAATAATCATTTATAAATTTCAAACACCATTTAATCTCTTTTAACTTGAAATTTAAATAAAAAGCCAAGGAGAAAACTAACATCATAAAACATTGAACCCGACTAAGACTGACGACACACTATGGCTAGGGTGATGGTTTGACACAGAAACCCAAGTTACTATCTCCCAATCGATACCGTTGGTCGATGGACACACTCAAACCTGTGAAACTAGGTGGATTTGATGTCTTATACCTGCATCCTGCACACAATACGAGTGTCGAAACATGCATATAATATATTAAAGCACACCGTAAAGAGGAAATCGCGGAATCCCAGGGCACTCGCATGCAAGTGATGTGATCCCGTCCCCTTCACCAATACAATATCACTAACTGACACATCTAATCATCCATGATATAATCAAAACATAAAGCATCAGTAATTCATATGCATGCTAATTTAATCCATAACATGAAATAATAATAACATCGAAATAAAGTACCATCACATCAAAACATAATGTTTACATCGCTTAACATATAGCGGTTAAAATAACTAAGTTCCATAGTCACAATGCAACAGAAATAAAACATATCATAGAAGAACACTGTTCGATCAAAGAGAAAAATGGAGGGGTGTTACATTAATATGGTCAAAACTTCATGAAATTCATTTTTTCTTTTTTAAATCCTATAGTATGTGAAGAATATAATGTGATGCATGTTTCAAATTCAAAAAATGTGATATCATTTGAAAGCTATAGATGTTTTTCAATTACACTATCAATCAAGACTTTAATCGTAATTCAAATAGAAAATGAGTAATAATTATTTAATAAATTCAAAGTAAAGCATAATTTATATTGGTGGAAAGCTGAGAATCTATCTAAACATCCATTTTTGTTTCATCAATTTTGGGTAAAAAAAACTCGTTAGCTACATACCCTACACATACCCATCATATTGCCACGTTTTGGCCCATCATGATCCTACACATACCTGCCTAGGGTGTTGTGGTAGGGTTTTCAAAAGCATAAGTTGGTCGATAAACAAAAGGCACTTTTTCCTTTGTTTTAAGTTATCTTCTTCATAAAACTAATTCCTTATGCAATGCATTGAGTACCATATCCTTTTTGCATGAGTAACAAAAAAAGTCAAAAGCCCTTGAACCATCACACGAATTTGAAGGTAATTGAAATGTAAAACTGTTATTGAAGTGATAATCTTTAAATCACTTTAATAATTGTAATATGTTGAGGAAGATAAAGGGGAATTCGTTTACAAGATTTAGTCAAGGGGGTTGTTTGGAGACTAATGAGGATTGATAACTTATGCCAAGAATCTTGGGGGAAGTTGAGGAAGTTGACCAACATTTGGAGGAAATATAGGGTTGTTTTGACTTGGTTTGGAGCAATTTTGGGAGCTTTTATGGTGGGTAAGGTCATGTTTTGACCTTTTCCTCACTTTGGACTCATTTTGGAGGGACTTTGGGAGCTATTTTTTAGGTTTTCTGGTTATGTGCAACCAAAGGGTTTTGGATTTCTATTTTGGTGGAATCTCTTGGAAAAGAACAAAGTTACTTCAAAGTTCAATTTTGATGAGAGTTCTTTCTTTTTCTATTAGACATTGTAACTCATTTTGGAGTTTTCTTTTAGAAGGAGACAATATTGTAAGTATTTTTGAGGCATTTATAGCAGTGTTTCACCATTTTAGATCAATAAAGTTAATCAAATTATGCCTTCTCAATTTTTGTTTCATTGAGTTCGTTTAGATGATTGATGCAACTAATTTTGAACTATCTTATTCCTTGATGTTGTGTCTCATTAGTAGCACCTTTAGGTAGAAGAAATTTGTATGTTGTAGGTTATAATTTATGTTGGTGATACAAATATATTTAATGTTGTGAAGAGACTATATCATCCTTCTAAGACTGTCAGTATCATAGCTTTCTTATGAAATATTTATGCTACAGCATACAAGTATTGAGTTGTGCATGTAAGATTCATTATTGGTTGAAATTGTGCGTGTTAGGAAATTGTACAATCTTAGATAACCATTTGGTGCATCACCCTAGGAATTAGTTTTCATTTTTATGTTTCCTTCTTAACCTTTTCTCTACAAGAGCATTAGAATAGTTTTAGGTGAGTACTGTAAGAGCTGGTTTACTCTGGAGGTTCTTTTCTACTTTACACACCTCACCCACAACTGTAGAAAAGTTCCCATGTTTCTCCAATATGCTAACAATATCATAGTTCAATATTTATCCATACATTGTTAGTATTTGGTATGTATGCCAATAATATCTGCCATTGGAGGATATTTTCTCACACACTTGGAAACTTTGAGTTATTCTAATGGTTTCAAGAAGACTAATGCTAGTACGTTATCATTTTTTTCAAGAAATCATTCTTTTTAATTATGATTTTCAAGTCATTTCTATGAATTTCCAAGTTGCTTGAATGCTGCACCATGTCTTCTTTCCTTGGAGATATGTTTTTTAACCCCTTGTTTCATGAAATGCTGCTTACACCACTTCCTACCAACCATACCAAGCAAGATATACTATTGGTTTTATCCCAAATAACACACCAACAACAAGTTATCAACATTCTCATCATGTTTTCCACCCACCCACCCCTACTCAACCATCATGGTAGCCAATATATGCTTAGAATCAGCTTCAAGAAACCTATTTTATGCCAAACTAGCATACTCAATGTCCTCAATAGTTTGAAAAGTGATGAACAAATAGAGATTACAAACATCAAGAAAATATTGCTTGATTGGACCAAATAACTAAATGAGATCAAAAGGAAACAAGCATACAATTTGAAACAAGAGGAACTAGCTTATCAAGCTTATCTTCATGAAAAATAGTTGTAGGCACAAAAGAGACAACATGAGGAAGAGTTCGTAGAAGAGGTGGTGGAAAAAGAAGAAGAGAAGAAGCTTTTTTTTGCCTAGAATTTGGAAGTTCAATCATCTCTCACATTTCCAAATCCATTTTTTGAGAAAGAAGTACCTGAGTTTAAGATACCAAGTTTCAAAAAAGGTAAGTCTCTTGAGCTTCACAAGTCTTCAAAATTTGATATTTCAAGCTTCAAAGGCCCTTTTTCACTTAAAAGGTCTATTATTGAACAAGTTCATCCCACTAATCATCGAGATCAGTCCTTTGAGCAGCCTATTTTTCTTCAAGAAGCTGAACTAAATTTACAAGTTTCTTTTCCTATTTAATCCTCTTTCCCTCCTAATGAAAAATTAGACTTGTGGAAAGAAAGAAATGAGCCTGTTCAATTAGGGTAACAAGAAGTAAGGAAAGAAATAGGTGCTAAAAATGAGTTGCTAACTAATTATTTAGATGAGATTCTTGGTTTTGTTGAAAAAAGTGAGGATAAGTAGAAAATAGGTGATAAGAATGGTGAGATACAAAAATTCCATTCTTTTCTTCAATGATATTGAAGAGAACATGCCTATACTAGCATCATCAACAATTTTTGAGCAGCGAGATGATGAAGATAATTTTGGCAAGGTGCTAGTCCACGAAAGAACACATGAGGACAACCTTGTCTCAAGAAGTGAAGGGGTTACTATACATAAGAATATTATTCAAATCAAGCAAGTTGAGAATCAAGAAGGTATGAGTTTTGATACTCCTACAAATATCCAAGAAGATAATCATGAAATTGGACATGTTATGCTTTAGAAAATAAATAAAGGATTTGAGGAAGACATTTTTTACAAACACTATTGCTGATTTTTGTTCCAAGCTTGCTGTCAAGTTACCACTATTTAGAGAATAAAATTGTGAAGAAAATAGTAAGGAACAAAAATTAGCATTGTCTCATGTTGAAATAGCTGAGCTAACTATTTCCAAGAAGAAAAGTTGGATTGAAGGATCGGTTTTCATGCAAGAAACCCACAAGAGCAATTCAAATTGTTTCTTTTCAAGGGGATGTCTAATTAGACATCTAGCTAGGATTGAAGCCAACAAAGAAAAATTGGTCATGCTTGCACCCAAACATGTAGCTATAGCTAAGAGCAGTTTCATGTCACTTTTTTAACTCATGACAAGAGTTTTTATATTCCATATGAAAAGGTTAGTGAACTTGTGTATATTCTTCAAGAGGTATTGCAACTCTTTATTGAATTTGTATCCATGTTTCACTCTTTCTAGTTTCCCTCAAGCATGGAAAACATTGTAAATTTTGTAGAAAAGGAAACTACTTCACCCAACAAATGAATGGTTTTGTTTGAGCTAGTGTCTTTCTTGGTTAGTGTAGAGTAGGGTTATTTTTATTTCCTCTAAGTGTTGTTTTCACAGTTAGCCAGTTTGATCTGATTATTTTAGTAGGATGAATAAGGTTTCAAGGTGTTATGAATTATTTTGATAAGTTACAATAGTATGCAAGACTAGTTTTAAAGTCTTTTCAGGTTTCTATTGACTCTATGTCCAATGGATAGCTTTAGGAAACTAGGTAGGATGTTTAGCAAACAAACATTTAGCATATGTCACCAAAAATGTTACCTTATTTAGATTTTGACTCAATTAGGTAGAGCTAAGATAATTTTTTCATAATAAATATTAAAGGTACACATTGATTTAAGCTAATTTTTCATTCATATTAACTTAGTATTATCAATTAGATTGTAGTTCATTATGCATATGCTTAAAAGAAGAAATGAAATCAACATATTTTGCATTAAAAAATATCTTTTATTGATAATTACAAATGTATAGTGTCCCACACAAGCCATGGGATTAACTCTTTCAATGCAATATAGGGAATAAACTATACATTTGTAGAAGGAAAATAAAAGCATATGAAGGGAATATGGATCTACCATTTCCTAAATGTTGAATCCCAAGGTTGAATTTTCCATCCTTTTTTTAGATCCCGGTCCTCTAGAAGGTTACTCCATTGCTCCAAAATGCCTACAAGAAAATAAAAATGTTTTGTTAGAGCTCAAGATCAATATTCACTTCATATACATCAAAAAACATATAGATTACTCTCATAAGGCATTGGAATAGTTAGTGATATCATAGAGACAAAGAAAGCAGAGGATTGTCAACAACAAGTTTCATATATTGTGCTACAATATTTTTATCTAACATGTTTGTTCACTAGATGTAGATATAGGTGAAATTTTCATTATTGGATCATTCTATTTTATGTCATAGTATGTGGAGTGAAATGGGCCCCCACAAGGGTTGAGCCCAACATGCTTCCCTCATGTTATAAAAAGGGATGAGAATGAAATAAACTATCATGTTTATCAACTCTCACAATTATCCATCATGTATGATAGTGAGTTGATGAATATCATTGTCATAAATGACAAATGGTTGCTAAAACATAACTCAATAGGAGAAGGTAGTTCCATATCTCTTTGATAGTATGAATGCACAATTTTAAGACTATTCTACAAAATGTAATGAGCTGTGTTGGAACAGTCACAAGGAGGCAACAATATTGGTATCAAAATATATTTATGATGATAACATTTAAATAATGTTTTGATGCATACACATGTCATAAATGGACAAGTTTCATCACAATCCCTTTAAAGAATTTAAGCGAGCAAGAGTATGAATAGTCACAATGACCATTGAAGTGGTATAACAGTCACATTACTAAAAATTGTAGTCATAGAGTTGAATAATAAAGAGAGATAATCTCATAGTTACAAAAGTGCTAGGGTTTCATAGCAATGGGAAATAACTTATAACAATCATGAATAGGATTTCATAACAATGGTTTGATGATTAAGATTTCACAATAAAATAAAGATATCTCATAGCACTATCATATCAATGTGAATATGGAGTAACGGTTACTTGTCAAAGTCATTATTTTATGCCAAGTGTCACTATATTTTTTACCTTGAAGACCTAAACCCTACCAAGGAAAAATGAAAATATGCAATTATATAGTGTTACAACACTTAATAATGTAGAAAACAGTCAGGGTTTGTCAACTACAAAGGCATATAACAATCATTAAGGGATCAAACATTAATAATAATGAAAGGAATCAATAATTTTATGATGAATTGATCACAAATGGTTGATGATAGCCAAATGATACAAAGGAGATCAAATGCACAATGATAAATCAACAATAAAATTAAATCATGAACAAAGGCTTGCACTGATCTTCTAAAAAAGTTCCAACTGTCATAGCAATCATTGTATGTCATAGTCAAAAGAGCTTACAATAAAAATGAAACCTATTAAGGGTATTCATAGTCTTGGCCATGAAAGATGTCGGGTTGAGCCAAGTTAGAAAAATTTCTTCTTCTTTTCAGTTTAGGGATGAATCCCTTGAAAGAAATCCATGGTCTGGGGTTACTTGAGGACAAACTCTTGAAGGAGATTGTGAGGCTACAACCATAGAAATATAAAGGAGCTTCTATGTTAGAAAAAAATGATATAAAGTCTAGAATGCTTTCAAAGTAAAACCTTGGCCATAGCAGACTGAATATGAAGAATGAAGAAAATGCAGAAAATAAATATTTTCATAGATTTTATATATAAAGGGAGCTCGAGTAGTATTTTATTTGACAAGTAATGATGAAAAAATAACATTATTTGCACAAGGAGAAGCTTACCCAACTTATCCTCAACTTGATTTAGCAAGATATTTGCATATAGAACTTCAAAAGACCTTCCAAATGTAAAAAATCATGGCAGCACCCTCATGATAGCAGAGCACAGTGAAATCTCCAAGAATGCAAAGTGAAATAAAATGTGAAATGCTTTTCCTATGGTTTTGTGTCAAGGTTTCCAAAACCCTATGTTGGTCGATAAGCAAAAGAAAATTTTTCCTTTGTTTTAAGTTTTCTTCATAAAACTAATGCCTTATGCAATGTATTAAGTAATATATCCTTTTTGCATGAGTAACAAAACAAGTCAAAATCCCTTTAACATTCACATGAATTTGAAGGTAATTGAAATGTTAAAGTATTGTTGAAGTGATAATCTTTAAATCATTTCAATAATTGTAATATGTTGAGCAAGATAAATAGGTGTTGGTTTACAAGATTTAGTCAAGGGGGTTATTTGGAGATTAATGAGGATTGATAACTTATTCCAAGCATCTAGGGGGAAGTTGAGGAAGTTGACCGATAGTTGGAGGAAATATAGGGCTGTTTTGACTTGGTTTGGAGTAGTTTTGGGAGCTTTTAGGGTGGGTAAGGTCATGTTTTGACCTTTTCTTCACTTTGGACTCATTTTGGAGGGACTTTGGGAGCTATTTTTTAGGATTTTTGGTTATGCATGACCAAATGGTTTTGGGTTCCTGTTTTGGTGGAATCTCTTGGAAAAGCATAAAGTAACTTCAAAGTTCATTTTTGAAGAGAGTTGTTTCTTTTCCCAAAAGATATTGTAACTCATTTTGGAGTTTTCTTTTAGCAAGAGACAGTATTGTAACTCTTTTAGAGGGATGTATAGAAGTGTTTCACTTTTTTAGATCAATAAAGTTAATCAAATTTTTCCTTCTTAGTTTCTATTTCATTGAGAGTGTTTGGATGACTGATGAAAATAATTTTGAAGTATTTTATTCCTTGTTGATGTGTCTCATTAGTAGAAGCTTTAGGAAAAATAAATATGTATGTTGCAAGTTATAAGTTATGTTGGTGATACAAACAGATTCAAAGTTGTGAAGACAATATATCATCTTTCTAGGATAGTGAGTATCATAGCTTTCTTATGACATATTTATGCAACAACATACAAGTATTGAGTTGTGCATGTTAGCTTCATTTTTGGTTGAAATTGTGTGTGTTAGATAGTTGTACAAAATTAGATAACCATTTGGTACATCACCCTAGGAATTAGTTAAATCATTTTTATGTTTCCTTCTTACCCTTTTCTCTACAAGAGCATTAGAATAGTTTTAGGTAAGTACCATAAGAGCTAGCTTAATCTAGAGGTTCTTTTGTACTTTAGATGACCCACAATCTTAGAAAAGTTCTCATGTTTCCCCATATGCTAAGTTCTACAACTTAGCACAAGTGCAAGGTTAGGAGACAATAGTATTCACATGTCAACTTGTGTTATTTGAATTTTAGGAATTAATGCTAACATATATAAATAAGGGGTCATTTCAACATGGTTCACCTAGCAATTTTTATTATAGAAAATCTAAGTCTTCAAGAATTCTAGAAAATTTATGAGCAAGTGTGATCAAGAGCATTTCAAGGGAATTTTCAAGGCATTCAAGGGCATATTTGTTGAATAATTATTGTAGCATTAAAGATTCCATTATCATGTCAAAGTTTCCAAGCATCATGCATGTTATTTGAGCTAATATTTTTACTTAGTGTTCAAGATCCATTCAAGCATTCAAATTTACTACTTCAATTAAAGTTTCATGATCAAGATCCACATCCATTTAAGCCATTTCATGCAAGTTGTAGATCTAAAATCCAAGATTCAAACAAGGGGTTGGTGAGTTGTGACATAACATTGTTCATTCATCATTCCTTCATGCTATTTCATTTCATTACAAGGTTTAATCACCAAAGTGGGGTTTGACCAAGGAAAACCTCCATTAGGTCTAACAAACAACTTTTTTCTCTCTTGATGTGTGATTGCAGATTTTAGGTGGAATCTCTTGGAGAACAAAATTGCAAAGTTGTGAAAGTTACAAAATTGTCACCATTCTTGAAATTTCAGGGAAACTAACCTAAATAATCTATTTAACTTTTCGATTGCAAGATATAGGAATCTAAGAGTGCAAAAATAATAGAAAAAAACCTAGAAATAGATTTTCAAGAGCCTTTGCCAAGACCCATTTTCCATAGGCTGAATGAGTCCTTAGTGAGCTTTGAAAAAGCATAATTGTTGATTGGTATAGATCATCTTCCCATTCTCAAATCTACAATTTTAATATTGGTTCCACCAAAATCGAGCTTAATATTCTAGATGCACTTTATAGATCACAATTTAGAGTTATTTTGCTATTTTTAATCTTTCTCCCCAAAGTGTTGTTTGACTCATACTCTCGTCCTAGCATAAAAGGGATGTTTGAAGATTCATACCTTGATTTGACTCACCTTTTCATTGATAGTCATTTCATTGTTTGGATCTCATTTCCTAAAAGAAATTAGAGAAATGGTCCATCATTCAAAATTTCAATCACAAAACACCCTATTTTTCTATGTTTTGTGAACCTATTTTTCCATGTTTCATTTTGGTGAACTCAAGCTTTTATTCATTGCAATTTTCTAATTTTTGAGTCATTTGCACCATAAATCTAGATACTTCATTCATTTTCATTTCATTGCATTGAATTAAGTCTCATTTAGGGTATCTAGCTTAAATTTACATTGCATTTCATTTAAGGGTTTTAGGATTGCATCTTTGCATTCTTTAAATCTGAAAAATACAAAAAAATCAATCATTTTGCATATCATTTACATGTCATTGCATCATATTCCTTTTCATTTGAAAATTGAAACAAAACTGCACATCAAATTAGGTCTCCTAGTTTGTCATTTTGTCACATTTTGCACTTACATTCAGCATTAAATTCATAGAAAAAATCAAACTATAACTTGTTTCTAATCATAATCTAGAAAATGTTGAATCCTCTCAAAATTTTGTAAAAGCTTTTTAAATAACCCTAACCTAGGGTCCATTCACCCTCTGGTGAATGAGTCCCTAATTAGGGCGAGTTCTTGATTTTCTAGGAATTAAAACATTTGTTTCTACATTTCATTTTGATATTTTTAGTTTTCTATTTTATTTTACATATTTTTTGTTAAGTGGAATTGATCATATTTAGCTTAATTTCATAAAATTAATGTATTGTGTGATTCAAAAATTTAATTTACAAGGCTTAATTATTAGGTTTTTTCATTGTGTAATAAGAAAATTACCTTTTTTAGAATCTAAAAATTACATATTGCATTCTAGGTCATTGTATTTAACTTTACCCTCTTTCCATTTTGGTTGTGTACATTGAGTTTGTGAATATTGTATGAGATTTAAAAATTTATGTCCTATTAGCAATAATGTTGTGAGACATAGTTCAAGAAACATGGCATCCCACAATACACCATTCATCGTGGATCTTAGGTTTTCCAACTCTTTTACTAATAGTTTTGATAACCAACCCTCTAAGGATCATAGTTGTCACACCTTATTTCCAATGACTTCATTACCCACAACCAATGGGAATGATGTTGCTCATATCCCAGAAGAAAACATAAGAAGAATAGATGACTACATTAAAAATTACAAAATCTTGTGAGTCTTGATGTGGTTCTTATGCTACCTAACATAAGAAATATGGTTAGGAGTAAACAAGGAATAAAAATAAATTATAGACTTTCATGTATCCTTAACAAGAACTACCAAGAGAATGATAATAAAAATGACTTAGTCAAATTTATTTATGCTCAACCTGGTAAGGGCCTAACCAAGAAGTTGCTTGATATTTATTTCTCATAAGATATACTTAAACATGCACCTGATGGTCCTCTTTACATAGTTGGAAGAATCAATAACAAGCCTACTAATGGGATATTAATTGATCATATCTATGTATTGAGCATGATCATTGAAGAATTCCTATTTATGCATGAACTCTATCAAGATACATATGAAAAACCGAAAGCATGGATCAAAATGCATAATGGTTTTTCTTTCCCTACGATTGGATTGATAAATCTCCTTCTAAAGGTTGGAACGAAAACATTAAATGTCTCATTCATCATCATCTCATTGTTAGAAATTTTTTGTATGAAATTAGTCTATCCATGTCTTCACTCCATTAATTTTTTTCTTGTTGGTTGTGCAAAAGTACTTAAAGTTTCTATTTGATAATGAGAGATTTACTATGCACAATAGCACGTCTTTAATCCTACGTCTTCCCATGAAAACTTTTCATTGGAATTCTTTTGGCTTGAGCATATTGAACATATTAGACCTCATGAAGAATTTTTCAAATCCTATCAAAAGTTTAAGACAAAGCACATAGTAGAATTATCCCATAGTAATATGCCTCAACCCATGATTGAACCACCCATCCTTGAAGAAACCATGATCAAACCAAAATACCTTCCAAATATCCAAGAGTACCCTCTTACAAATCCTTCATCCACTTCATATAAGAGAACATGAGAGAACCAAAAAAATATCATTGTGCCTCCTATATTCAAACAAGTTCACAAAGCCAAAGAGAAAGTGGTTGAAAAACCTCCCATGGTTCCTTTCATTCCTCCCTTAAGGGAATAAAAGAAACCTATGGTTGATAAACCCTCTTCTACAAAAACACAACTTGAAAACTGTATAAAAAGAAATTGAAATGCTAGAGAGCATAGGTGTAGATGTTGTGATAGTTCTCATTCTTTACAAGAAAAAGAAGAACAAAATAACATATAAAATAAAAATACAAACTTATCTCCCACAAGGTACAATGTATTTCCACCCTTTTCATAACATAAACATGAACATATTTCTATGGATATTGTCATTGGACACCCCATTGTGATTAATTTGGATGATGGCATTTAAATTGCAAAGATTGAGGAGGAAGTGCATACTGAGTTAAATATAATGTTTTCCTCTTCTATGAGCTTAAATGATGATTCTACTAATAAAAGTGTTGAACTTGTTGTTGTCCTTTGGCTAGTTGTCCACCTTTCACATACACTGAACAAGATTGGCATCCCAATGACCTACTATAGGTTGAATTGCATGTGCCTTACTAACTCATCTTACTTTATTTTCTTTTGCATTTTTTTTTATGTGATTACATGTGCATAATGTGATCCCCTGCATCATTATGTTTTATGTACATCTCTCTTTGAATTTGCATTCCTCTATATGTATCTACATTCCTCTCTATGTTGTAAATATTTATCTTTTCTCTTGTCTTGTGTTTTCCTTTTAGGGATGACACAAGGTGTTGAGACATTTATGTCTCTTCCATGTTAACCCAAAATATTTTCTTTTTCTTCACTCTCTATGTGTCATTCTTCTTGTTTTGTGAGTGTTTGGGGAATGATAATGCTTTCCATCTCTATATGAAATTATAGAAAAGATATATTGGCCCCGAATCTATAGATCCCTTACGTGTTTTTGGGAGAAACCCCTTCCTCCTTACATGATGTACCTTCATTTGGAAATGTATGACTTGGTATAGGGTTTTTTGAGTAAGCTCTCATGTCTTATTCTACTTTAAAGTTATTACTCACAACATTGGTGTTAGCAATTACTTTAAAGTGGGGCCATACATCAGTGTCCCTACGTTCTTTGTGTGATTTTCTTACTTCTTGTGATGCATTATTTTGTTGGTGGTTCCATTGGGTTTGACATCCCCCGAGAGTGTGATATCTCTTAGCATACAACTTTCCTCTTAGTGGTGATGCTATGCATTGCATTCCCTAAGAACTGTGAAACTTTTATCTTGGACTTGTCCTCTCTTGGAGACATCAGGTATGATGATCCCTAAGAAGAATACCTTACATGAACTAAGCAAGATCTATTTGAACAAATCATATATATATTATTCATAAGTGTTTAACATAATACAACTTGTTAACCTTATGAATCTTGAAACCAAAATGTGTGTGGCACCCTATTGGAGTTGTCAGATGGATAACTTCAGTATGGTAAGTACACTGAGAGCTGAGATAGAGGCATGAATTTCTCACTAAGAAACTTCCTTGGGGGCTTACCTAATGGATAACCTAAGGTTCCATTAGCTTGAACTAGGCATGATTGTCACTTGCATAGTGGACATCAAGTTTCACTTGTGAGTGAGATGGAAAAATAACTGTGTTCCACATCATTTTGTGATGTGGAAGCTTGATCTTCCCCTTCCTTGGACAAACAAGTATGTTCCACATCACATTGGGATAATCGAAGCTTGATCTTCCCATCTCTTCTCCTAGGCTTTGATAGTGTATGATTGAGTATATTTTTCATTGTTGCACACATAAGTGCCTTGAATGTATATTTTAGTGAGTTTGACATGGGGTCATACTCTCACTAAAGTGAGGGCTAAATGTAGTGTAGAAAAAAGTATCATTTTTTTCACACTAAATTTGAGAATTAATATTAATAAAAAAGGACTACATGATGTCTTGATTTAGTGTTGTTTAATTTATTTCACATATTCAGATTAATTTTAGGGCCTTATTAATTAAAATGGACTTAATTGTGTCTTATTTGTGGTGTTGTAAAGTGAACCTTTACACACACACTAATCTAGGGCTTTATTAATTAATTGAGGTTAATTGTTCCTTAATTTTCCCCTTTAACTCAAATCCAAACATAATTAATTGCAATTTACGAAGGATAAAACCCAAAATTCATTAATTCCATAACATAACACTTAACATTAGAGAATTTGTGTCCTATTTAACTGACCTACAAATGGGTCCACACTTTGGCCTAGGACCTAAATTTCAAATATATTTTTGGAAGTGTTTCGATGATTTCAAATGTGTATTCACAGGTTCACTTGTATTATTTGAATTTCAGGAGTTAATTCTACCATACATGTATAAATAGGAGGTCATTTCACCATGTTTCACCTAGCAATTTTGATTCTCACAAATCTAAGTCTTCAAGCAATCTAGAAAATTTATGAGAAAGTGTGATCAAGAGAATTTTTAAGGCATTAAAGGGCATATTTATTGAAGACTTATTACAACATTCAAGATTCCACTATCATGTCAAAGTCTCCAAGAATCATGCATTTTTTTTTAGCTAATATGTTGATGTAGTGTTCAAGATCCATTCAAGCATTCAAAGGAATTACCTCAAGTCAATTTCATGATCAAGATCCACATCCATTGAAGCTATTTCATGCAAGTTGTAGATCTACAATCCATGATTCAAACAATAGTTTGATGAGTTATGACATCACTTTGTTCATTCATCATTCCTTCATGTTATTTCATTTCATTATAATGTTTAATTAACATAATGGGATTTGACGAAGGAAAATCTCTATTCACCTAACAAATAACATTTTTCTCTCTTGATGTGTGATTGCAGATGTTAGGTGGAAGATCTCTTGAAGAGAAAAATTTCAAAGTTTTCAAAGTTGTCATAATTCTTGCAATTTCACAAAGAATAACCTTAAAAAATTATTTTTGAATTTTTTACTACAAGATTCAAGAATCTGGGAGTGCAAAAACAACAAAAAAAAACCCAAAAATAGATTTTTTAGGAGCCCTAGCTAGAATCCATTCACCATAGGGTGAATGATCACTCAATGAGCTTTGAAAAGCACTTTTGGTGACTGGTACACATCATCTTCTCATTCATAGATCTGCAATTTGACTGTTAGTTCTACCATAATCAAGCTTAATCTTCTAGATGCACTTTATAGATCACAATTTGGAGTTATTTTTCTATTTTTAATCTTTCTCCCCAAAGTGTTTTTTGATGCATACCCCTATCCTAGCATAAAATGAAAATTTGTAGATTCATACCTTGGTTTGACTCACCTTTTGGTTGACAGTCATTTTATTGTTTGGATATCATTTACTAATAAATAGGTCCATCATTCCACATTTCAATCACAAAACACCCTATTTTTCTATGTTTAGTGAACCTATTTTCCCATGTTTCAATTACAAAGGTAACATTGTGAAGAATGAGCATGTGAACACTATGTTGCATGGTGATGTGATCTTTGAAGAAACTCTAAAACTTATTTTGTCCTATGAAATAAACAATCATAATCCAATTATATACAAGTGAATAACCAAGTATGAGTTTTGTAGGTATGATATACAAAGGATACGATATACCATGAGAAGTTATGGTATATACTCATTATGTATATTCACTATTAGATTTGAGGATTAAAATTTATACATAAATTATTGTCTATCTTGCATTCCTAGATCTAGACCTTCCCTTAAATAACATTGTAAACAACTAAAATAAAAATAATAAAACTATCTATCTATCTATTTATCAATAGATGTATATAAAAGCATATGTATATGTGTATTTATTTATACATGTATATGTAAATATTTATGCATATATATGTATATGTGTGTATATGTATGTATATGTATATGTATATGCATATGCATATGTAAATCCCTCCCAACTGAGGGGTTATGTAGATACATATGCATATACACATATACACATATACATATACATATAAGATGTGACACAAAAAGGATGCCACTTTATTTTTTATGCTTGAAATGAGCTTTTGGCAAGTTCCAAATGTTTTGAATGACCAAGCTTGAGGCTTGGTAATTCCAAAATAAATTTGGCGATCACTAAGTACGGTGCTCACCAAATATGAATGATGTTATAAAAACAAAATAACCAAATTTTCTTGTCATTTTCTACTCTTCAACCCATGAACTACGTATTTTATATTCCTCAACCCGTACTCGCCAAAATACAGTGCCATATTTTTACTCAAGGTTGTGAAATATTCATAAAGATCTGCTGACAAGACATCAAGGAGGTCAAAGAGGTGAGTATCTTTTTTTTTTAGCATCAAATTTTTATTAAATTGTAGATTGAATTAGGGTTTTTATTAAAATTTGTTTTAATTTCCAAGAAATGATATTCCAACCCCAAATGTTAAACATCCTACATCACCTCCTCATGAAGACCCTCCTAAATAAAAACCACAACAAACACCTCCATCAATTCCTAGATATCCCCTAGGAATACAAGAAAAAATACTAAC
This sequence comes from Sequoia sempervirens, assembly GCA_007258455.2. NCBI lineage: Eukaryota > Viridiplantae > Streptophyta > Pinopsida > Cupressales > Cupressaceae > Sequoia > Sequoia sempervirens. Next base: position 69,026 of record VDFB02047847.1, on the reverse strand, counting down.
GAAATAAAAGGTAATAAAAAAAAACTTTAGGGAAATAAAAGATACTAAAAAAAAACTTGAGAATTGATTATAAGGATAAAATTTCCTACTGCAACAAACCCTCATAGGAAAAGCTTTATCGAATCCCTGTAGTCTATCATGTCTCATGTAGTATCAGTGAGTGTGCAAATTAAATTTTGGTCCAATAAGAGGAAAGAACAAAAATAGTTTTATGAAAACAAACTATCCTATGAGCAAGTAAAAAAATAGAAAATTAACTAATCTGACTTGTGTGCCCTCTACATTGATCCATGAACTAATCAACCCTTAGCAACTAGATGTAGGAGGTTCCCTATCTATTGGTGCCACCATAAAGGGATAAATAATAATTTCTGGGCTAGGTGGTGGGTGGTTTTTTACTAGCCTCCATGCAATAATTACAAGGTACCACAATACTTTTCGAGGAAACTCTATTGTGAGTTTTTCCTTAATGTGGTTCCTCTTGCAAAGATAGTTGCTATTGCACAAAAATATCAACCTACTAATGACTGATACAATTTCCAAAGTTAATGAATCCAAGAGAGGTGGTTAATCCATTTCACGAACCCATACATTACACTACAAAAACACAAGGAAACCAAGGGCACACACCTTGCAACAATCTCTCCAAACACAAGTGAGTGGTTTGAACCCATGACCTAGGCTTTTATACCAATTGTTGCAAAATGGTTGTCGTTGCATGAAAATATCAACATGTTAATTCCCTATACAACCAATAGAGTTAATGAATTCATGGGAGGTGTTTAAGCCATGTCATGAACTAGAGCACTATGTACACAACACAAGGAGACAAAGGGAACACACCTTGCAATTTTTCCAAACTATTTTCACTTTCTAGATTTCCAAGGTAGAGGTGGGGGCATAAAGTGACTAGAACTTAGCACTGAGACCCTTGGGTAGACTTGTTGTGGAGCATGTGACCATTCCATTGTGAAGAATAGTGTTGAGGTGGATACCTTAGACTCCATTAGCTCACTCACTCAAAGCCTTATACAGTATGTGAGGCCTTTACTATGGGGTGATATTGATGTGTCTTCTAGGCCTTAAGTTCCTTGGTCCATTTATTTTAATATTGTAGCACTATTTGCACTCATGATCCCTAAAGTAGTCAATATGTAGCTACATAGGCTATATAAACTACAAAGATGATGATTATGAAAAAATATTTATTGATAGTCAAGTAAATTTCAGCAAGTTCATTTAATTATGTTTATTATATTTTATTCTAAAATGTAAGAATACCTGAATAAATAGAATGAAAATGTTGAAAATTTGGGATTAAAGTGTTCATTCTACTTGTAGTGTTCCATCATCCCCTATTTCATGATGTCATTGAGTCCATAGGTACATAACGAATAAAGAAATTATATAATTATTACATGTGAATAATTGAACCTTATATGAATGGTCTTCTCATAACTCATTTTGGATTTCAAATAGTTTGATGGTAAAGCTTAGAAATTGACACCGCACAAGAGTCATTATTGATGAAATTTCACCAAAGTAACCTATATTCATTAATGGTGTTGTAAATTTTTTTTATGTAGTTTTGGTAATTGAACAACATTTGTTGTTTCATTTCCAAATGTTGACATCAGATACTCCTCTTGATGTTTGTGCCATACTAGACCACATGTTTCTAAAATATTAGCAAGTTATTCTCCTTTGATAGAGTTATGAGACAAATTAGTAAATTTTACAATGTATATTTGTTATTTTATTGGTCTATTATTAAAAAATTTAATGATAAACATATGTAGTTTAATTGTTATCTTAAAGCTTGATATAGGGACTTGTGACTCTAAATCATGAATGTGTCCCTATTTTATATGAGCATCTTGATTTTTGTATGTGGTAAGTGATTATTCTATTATATGTAATTCTATATTTCATTTTTTGTATATATTACTACCTATATTTTTTATTGTATACATTAGTGTCTATATTTTTTATTGTATTAGATGGATATCCAAAGAATTCTAGAGAGGAGGATGAGTAAGCACACTCAAAAGACACCAACATAATATGCATCTCCATCCATTTAGTATTCAAAGGGAGCTCATGATCTATTTCCTTACCCTTGTGGCAAATGACTACATTAGGGTCCTTTGTTGTATGCCTATGTAGTATTTTTAAACATATATTTTTTATTACGAATGTGTAAGATGTTATACCCATATGGATTTTTTGCAAGCCTATATGAATTTTATTGGATATATTTTATAATTTTATTGATATATAACATTGTATGGCCTTGTGGATTTTTGTTAATGCAAATATATTTTACCACAATTATCAATATTTGGACTACAAATGATTAATTGAGTAAACAAATAATTACACAAAGTTCATTGTTAACTTAACCATTAAATTGTTACAAATATCCTAGGCCTCTTTAAGGGGGAAACTCCCTATACTTTAAACAATATTGGTAGCACACACATGTGAGTTTTTGAAGTCTTTTTCAAATATATTATGGATTAATTTGAGATCTAGGAATTTGGAAATATAATGGAATTAAACAGTTTTATAATTCAACCATAAAAAGATATATTATTGGGCCTAATTCACTATATCACATGTGTAGAAATCACATTGTAATCCTAACTTACCACATCATAGTTTTAAAGTTACCCTTACTTTAGGAATATCATGCTCTATATCACTGTATATCAATTTTCCATTGCAACATCTTTACATTTTAGAGTGAAATACTATACACCAAGCTTTCATTTCTATATCCTTACAATAGGTGGCATAATAAGTTCCCCCACCTAGGGAACTAATCTTTTATTTTCTTCAAAATTCATACCTACATGAAATGTATAATGCCTTCCCCTTACATATTTTTCTCACTTTTATACCTTTATATTGGTGACATCATGCTTTCACCTCCTTAATTGTACACTCTTACATTACCTTACCTTGTACATTTGGGGAACCTTGTCTTTCCCCCATACATTCCACTTTTCTACTAGCATCCACAATGGATCTATGTCACCAAACCTACACAATTTTATGTTCATAGATGTCATATTAATTAAATAAGCCACTATAGTGACCAATTTTCTTACATCTGTGTTATATATTTTCTCACATACTTATCTTCACACTCACCCAGTCTTATATTATTTTTTCATTTGCTTAGCATGATGGTGATTTATACATGTATACACAAATAAGATATAGATATTAGTTTATAAAATTTTAGGATTTTCATAAATTCATTAGGAATAGCTTAGCTTCATTTTTAAGATTTTCATAACTTTCTTAGGAGAGTCATAGGTTTATTAGGACTATATGTTACATTCTTAAGATAGTTATAGGTTTTTTTTTTTACTACAAGAATTAGGTAGCATGACCCCTTATAAACTGCAGTGTTCCTAGTAAAATTTTTAACGTGACTGGCGATGCTGGTGCGACATGCCCTCCAGTACCATGGGGGTGGCGAAGACTAGACCTTGTGACCAACCTCCTTCAATAAGAAAGATTTAGCCAACTGAGCTAGGGCCCCAGCTCCAAGATAGTGGTAGGTTCATTAGGATAGTCATAGGCCATTTAGGACAACCATATGTTTGTTAGGACTATCCTAGTCTCATTATTATTACCATAACCTTGTTAAGATAGGATTTAACTCCATTATGGATTTTATAATTGTCTAAGGATAGTCATAGCTTCATTGGTACTTCCATACCTTCATTAGGGCAGACCTAATGAAGGCACGATAGTCATATATTCATTGGGATTGTAATAAATTCATTAGGAAAATCCTAAATAATGTAGGATAGTCATAGGATCATTATAAATGATAACAATAGTACTCAAATAATGAAAACAAGATTGTGTTCTATTTTTGTAATATGACCCTAGAGAATGGAAGAAGATTAGTTAAGAAAAGTGGGTTATCATTATTGCTTGAATGGAACATATCTTTTGTGATTACCATAGAAACTTTAAGAAGGTGGTATCTTAAAGACTTAGCTCATTATTATTATAGCCAAGTGGTATGTACTACATGTTGCTTAGTGTGTAAAGAATTAGCTGCTAGCTTATTTGATTGTATTGAAGATGACAATGATTGCTTGGAGTAATTAAAAGATGAATTTACTAATTAAAATTCACAAAGTGAACTCAATCATGCAAGAAATTTCAATCTTATCACTCACCAACCATCAAAATCATGCAAAAAATTACATCTTGGGGGCATAGACACCTAAATTTGGCCATGCACATTTGGTAAAATTTACCTTTATTTTGTATATCATCCCTTCCCATTTGTATTAATTAAATAATATTATTAGTATTCAATTAAAATTGACCACCTTTCTAAAGTATCGTAAGCTATTTAATTGAATAATTAACTGTTTTATCACTTTATCCTTCTCTAAATTAAATAAATAGACTAATTTGTTTAATTTAGTCACATCCTATGGGAATTAAATTTAATATTTAATTCCCCCATCTTCTCTCACCTACTCACATCCTCCATAATCCTCCCCTAATCCTAGTCCAGTTGCTAATCCCACAATTAGGATGCACACATTCCTAATCCTTGATTAAGAGGTGTCATATTCTCCAACATTTGCAAGTGGGATTTTAATCCCCTTCATTAGCTTAACCTACCACATAACCCTCTCACTTGCACAACTTAATCTCATGATTAAATCAACCTATTCCTCATTTCATTTATAGAATCTCACTTACACAACTCTACATTAAAAGCTTTCTCCTTTTGAAGAATCTAGCACCATGCTCATATGGAATTTTTAATTCCGTTATATTCTTCCAATGTCCTCCAAGTAATTTTAAATTCCTTTTTCTTTCCCCATGAGTATTAAGAGGGAATTTTGAATTCCCATTGTCAAATCCCTCCAAAAATTTCAAGAGATTGGACAAGAAATCCCTTTATGAGGGAGATCTTTCCCATGCTCCTAGGTACTTACAAAGTACCTCCCCTATCCTTGCATGCATCCTCATAATGACAAGTATCATTACCATAAAGGTTGAGAAGCCTCAAGGCATCTCTACCCTTCATCTTCCTCTCTCTTCATCCTAGTTGCTCATCCCTCTATCCCCTTTGTAAATGACTACGCTTGTAACACCCCTCAATTTTGGATGTTTGGATCAACAATGTTCTTCCTTATTATGTTGTTTTTGTTTATGTTGTGACTTTGGAACTTGCTTATTATTTCATCGCGAACTATAAAGTAATGCAAATGCTACATTTTGATGTGATGGTATTTTACTCTAATGTTTTTGAAAAGGAAAAAATAGGTTTTATAGGGACCTGAAACCGTAGAGTATAAACAACAAAAGATAAAAAAAGATGGTATTTTACTCTGATGTTATCTTTATGGCATGTTTTGGATTAACTTGCAGATATTTGAATTAATGATGTTTTATGCTTTTGATCATATTATTGATGTTAGAATTGTCGGTTAGTAATTTTGTATTGGTGAAGGGGACGAGATTCTACCACTCGCTTGCAAGTGCCCTACGATTCCGATATTTCCTCTTTACAGTGTGTTTGATCATATTATATATAGGCATGTTCGATGCACTCTTTGTTCACAGGTTAACAGGTACATGACATCAAATCCACCTGGTTCATATATTTGAGCATGTCCATTGGCCAACAATATTTGATTGGGAGATAGTAGCTAGGTTTTTCGTGCCAAGTCATCACACTAGTCATACTATGTCATCGGATTTTAGTTGGGTTAAGATGCTTCTTTTTGTGCATCTCTTCTTGTTTTCATTTAAATTGCAAGTGAAAAAGGTAAATAAATGGCTTGGGTGGTTAAACTATTGATTAAATTTATCTAGTTATAATGTTATAAATGTTGCTTAAGTTATTCATTAATTTAATTTAATTAATAAAATGATTTAATATGGGATTAGATTTATTTTATTGATTAATTAAATTAATTGTGTTGAAATAAATCAAGTTAGTCATTTTGGAAATTATAAAGTTAAAGTCTTTTGGAAATGAAAATTGTTAAAAGAATTTAAATGCATATGAAATAGAAATTTTAAAATAGATAATAAAGTCTTGTTGAAAACAATTTTGGTTTTAAATTTAAAAATTCAAAATATCTCCACAATGTAACAACTTTGGTGGATAGGATATTTTAGGGTATTTGACCAAATTTGGGGAAAAAAATAGGGAGGCTTTTCATTCTTGAAATTTGACTGTGAGAAAATGGAAGGAGGGTTCTTCATGTTTTGTTGATACATTGTTGGATTTGGAAAAATAATTTGGAAAAGCTTTGGAGGAATTAGAAATTGTAGCTCATCTTTCTTCTCAAACTCTCCATCTAGCTTCAAATTTTAGGTACCTTCTTGTTTTAAATGCTTTGAAATTTTGATTTTTCAATTTGAAAACTTGTTTTAAACAAATTTGAAACCTTTTGTTGAGATCATGAAAGAAAAAGAAAGCAAAGAAAAATTCAAACAATAGAAATTGAAAGGAACAAAAGAAATTCTTGAAGCATCTCTATTTGAAGTTGAAAATTTCCAAAAATTTGTGTTCATGAAATTGTGCTTCAAAGAATTTCTCCTTTTTCCTTTTTCTTGTAGAAAAATTATTCAATTTGGGTGTAATCATGGAAAAAATTATATATATAATATATATATGGTTAATATATATATATATATATATATAGATGTTGTATGCATGTGCTACAAAATAAATTTCTATAGAAAATTTTATTTAAAATTTCTCTCGCTTCTGGTAAAATTTTTGAAAAAAAACAGAGGAGTTTGTATTTTTTTTTAAATTAAAAATATTATATAAAAAGATTTTATTTATTCACTATTCGTGGCACTGGGATGTTGCCCCACAGTCACGCCCCCCAACCATGGGAGGCACTGGCTGTGCTACCTTCACAGACAGCGCTAGCGCTGCCTTGACAGGCAACGACCCTCATGATTGGGGAAGGGTTGCGTGCCCTGTTTGGGGGTTGCGCAGTAGCAGGGGTAAGTCTTTTTTTAAATTATTTTAAAAAAAATTCATTTTTTTATATTATATATATTATAATATATATATATATATAACATATATAATATGTATATATTATATCTTATAATATTTATATATTATATCTTATAATATTTATATATTATATATACAATATAATTTAGTTTAATTAAATATTTTTTTATTATTTAAATATATATGTATTATATATATACATTATATGTTAAATAATAGAGATTTAGTTTCAAATTAGTGGGAGAATAAAAAGTATATGCTTTTTTTAGAGGCATATATTTAAATATTTAAAATAGGAATTTCTTTAAAATGATTATTTCATTATCATAGTTGAATCGAAATTGACTTTATAATGAATGTTTTCTTTTAGTTAATTAAAAATATTGATTTTAATCATTATATAGGATTGGGCAAATGGAATTAAATTGTTAGCTTTTAAATTCCTTAATGTTCCCATGTGAGTTGACTTACTTTGAGTATGAACAAATAATGCTAATTATTTAATTGATTTCATGTACTATGTTAGTGCTTGGATTGGGTTTAGGAAACCCTAACATTAGTTTATTGAGTTGCCTGAAATGCTTTCTAAATGATGTTTTCATTCATCCTCGATGTTGGGAAGTTAAGACATTTGTTTATGTAAGTCTTCCAGAGGGGGTTTTTAATCTTTTGGGGTTTTCATATTATGTAGTCAACCATTGTACTGTCTTGGGTAGTGCGTATAGATGCATCCCTTTGTTTTACTCGGCTTTCACAAATGGGGATGGTTGTGCCTCCTTTGGATTGGGAGTGGCTTATGTGGTCTGTGCATCCTTTGGAAGGAGTGAATTCTATACTTTTATTTCCTCCAGTGTTTGGAGTGAGTTTCTTTTATTCGTTGCCTCATTGGATTGGAGAGGTTGTCTTATCTAGTTTACCCATTGGATTGTGGTTTGGTACCGTGTGTGTTGTTGATAGAAGAGTGGCTCTATGTGGGGGTCTAGTACACGAAGGGGCACCAGGGTAACTCACTTAGGGTTTAAGTAAGTGATAACTCAAAAAGAATTAATGAAAAACTCAAACTAATTAAGATAATAAATGCCTCTCTTATGACTCATTAGCTTTTAAGGTTTGAGATGATACGAGAAGCACAGTTTGTATGATGGTCTGGCGGCTGGTCGAGGCAAGCTAGACCCAGGATGAGGGTCCAGTAGCCTAGGAAAGTTGAGCCAAGGTAACTTATAAAAAATGATGTCTGACACTCTCGGTATGTCAACCATAAGTCAATTTTATTGTTTTACGTAGATGATAATTTTTCTATGGAAGCATTGTAACCATTGTGTTAAGTGATATTGTATTTGTATTTGTTTTAGTTCAGTTATGTTTTAGCCTGTTTCTAGAGGTAGTTAGTCTTTTCTAGGAATTCCTAGTTACTATCTCCTAGCACAGGGGGTGAGCCTTCAAGTATCACATGGTTGGGTGGAACGCGCACCTTAATTCATTGGGTCTTCTTCTTGTTCGTGTGGATGAGATCTCTAGTTGGAGAGCTCGTGGGATTAAGTTTTCATTTCTTGCTTTATTTGTTTCAGTTGGAAACTTGTAATTTATTACCCATCATTGTTATCGAGGTGGAAGTTGTAATATGTAATCTTACTTATTGGATTTATCTCATTCAAGGAATGAGTGTTGTAATATTATTGTAAATTTATTGTTATTTGAAAACATGTGGTATGTTTTATTCCTTTGATGTAATTTTATCATGTATGGAATGTATACATTCTTAATTCTATAAGTAATTAATGCTATGGTTTCAATTCATGTTTCTTGTTTGGGTTTAAGTAAAACCTATCTCGTAACCTTAGAAGTTGTTGGCAATGGGTAGAGAACTTTCATATTAATTTTACTTAAACAAAAAAAAAATAGTACATTTGTGTAGTAAATTGCAACTTCCCCTAGGGTTGCGTTGTGGGGCATTACAACAATTAGTAATTTTTGCAACACATCACACATGCATTCAATATTTCATGCCATCCTACTATATTGGAACCAAAATTAAGAAAATCTAAGGTATTATTCTACTAAATTCAATTGAGAGTACACATCCAACTACATCAATGGGGAAGTCGTGACAACAAGATCTTCTTGGACTCCATTTTTGTGTGATTTGTTGCAGGTTTGAGCTTTCTTAGCCCTTATCTTGAGTGCTTTCTTGTTTTTTGTTAATTCCTTATATTTTTATGTTGCTAATTACATTTTTGAGTCATCCCGGGAATGCTAGCCTATGTGTATGCTCTCCCATTATGCCACATGTGATCCTAGGGATCAAAAATGCCTAGCATATCCTTCCCTTTAGGAGGTATTCTTAGGAATTTCATCACCCCAAGGAACAACCTTGACTATGTGAACCAGTGGGATATAGAAAGGGGAAAACAAGATTTTTACCTCAATCTAGTCATGTCATGTTTAGAAAAGCTCTAATACTTGGGTGATTCCAATTTAGGAGTGCAAGGTTGGTCTGAGCAGCTTAATTGACATTCTTGACCCACTCTTGTGATGGGATGGTGTTCACGAATGTACCTCATGAACTTTCCTAGTGTTTATAGGACAAACTAGATCACTTGTATTGAGCCTAGCTTAGGACCTTTCGGTTCTTGCCTATTATAGTGCAAGGTATAGTATCATGCTTGAAGGTACTCACCATGTATCCCCTTGAGTAGACATAGGAACTCTTTAGGGAATGTCTCAAGACCTTTGAATAAAGGAAGAAGGTGAGCCCATTGCCACTTTAGGTGTATGCCACTAGATCCCTATCTACCAACTCTCACAAAGTGACTCTCCTCACCAATCTCGAGGTATTAGCCACAAGGTTAGTGGGACTATGGTAGGTTAACACACCCATCTAAATAATCTAGGTTTGTGTTGTTTAGTGTGTCTTCTTGTTTACACCAGTGATTGTCATTTATCCATCCCAATCCATGTCTATCTAGTTTTTGTGTTGTCATTTGTAGGGTCATTTATCTATCCTTAGGTAGACCTATACACTTTTTCAAAGGTTGAGCCACTATGTCCATAGATGGTTTCCCATCCCTTGTTCCATCAATCTTTTCATTCCATCCTTCTTAGAGGAATACACTTTTTTTAAAGGTTGATCCACTGCACCCATAGTTGGTTGTGCTCTATTTAGAGGTGGCTACACTTTTACCATCTAGTCCATCCATTCAATTATCCTTCTTAGGTAGATGCACTTCCTTTAGAGGTGGGTCCACTCTATTCATAGACGTCTCCAATTTTTTCATAGGTGGTGATGATGTCCATCCACAATCATCCTTCTTAGGTGGATACACATTCTTGATAGGACGATCCAGTTTGTTTAGAAGCAAACACAAATGTTCTTGGGTGGTTTTTTCTAGTCACCAACTAGTTTCCCTCCTTAGGTGGATACGCTTTGTTGACAAGTGGATACACTTTACTCAAAGGTGGATCTATTAATAGGAAATTGTGCTCTATTAGTAGGAAGATACACCCTATTTTTAGGTAGATATATTTACCATACAAAAACTTGAGGGTGAATCCATTTAACTAGTGATATTCCTCAGTGTTTTGCATCTAATTATGTGATCAATTTTTTTTGCTTCCCAACCTTCTATAACATCCACTTTTTTCTAGTTGCATTTTTTGAAAGTAATTAAATCATCCTTCTAATCACACAAGGACACCATTAATCATGTTTTATAACTAGATCCACATCATAAAACATTGAAATCTAGCCTCTTAAGCATCAAATTCAAAACTTTTTTTATTAAAATCAGTCAACTGATGAATCTCCATTATCATCTTTACAATTTCTTAGGAACCTCATTTTTCTTGAGTTAGTAATCACACTCAACCAAATCAACTTACCTTAAGCTAGGGGTCTAAATCATTCCAATATCATCTATGCTTGAGAACATTTCCTATCTCAAGTAATAGAAAAAATATGCCCACATATATGGTAAATTTTATACTCATGTACTTTTTGGCTAACAATAGTTTAGGTGAAAGTGGTTTATATAACTATTTGTACATATATTACTACTTCCTCCTTCATTGATGTATGAATTAATATTATTGTGACATGTGTTTTTTACTCTCTTTTTTCCATAGGTTATTATTGTAGGTATTCTATCTTCAAATTGGGGTCTATTTCTCTAGAATCTTCCTCCTCTTCCTCTTTGTCATGGTTTTCTATTCTAAAATATTTTTGTTTCATTTATTTTGTATCGTGAGAGCTAAATAATATCCCTACTCCATTATTTGGATATTCAACATACTCAATTCCTCCTAAATAATCCCTTGAAAATATTTATGTACCCTCTATGACCTTCTCTAGGACTTCATCATGACAACTTACTCTAATTATTAGTCTATAATATTCTATGTATAATCCTTCATATTAAATTTTTTTTTCAAATTATGTAAATTCTTTAACAAAATTATAAATAGTAAATTTTATGAATGAACTTAGATTTTAACTTTTTGACCATCCTATACCATTTTATAATGTTAGGTTTACCCTTTCTATTTGTTTTTAATTGAATTTATTTCCACCCAATGGTAGCATGACCCTTCAACTCAGACATAGATGATTTCAACCTATTTGAATCATCAATACTTCATATTTAAAGTGTTCTTCTAACTTAGTTATCCTATCTATCAACTCTTTAATAGTTAAACTATCATAGTAATTTGGAATATCTACTATAGTCCTCTTACCAATACTGTATATAGCTTTGAACACTATATTTTATCATCTTCTTTAGTTTTTTGGTTTTCTAGATAGGACTAGCCCTTTATTCTTCACCAATCTCATCATATAGGGTTAAGACCCCTCATCTGAAGTATTATCCAAAGGTATCCATTTGTATTCAATAATTCCTTACCATATTCAATGATGCAGGAGCATCTAGGGTACTAACAATCTTGCATCACCAAATATATTGTTATTTTAATTGGTTTATTTTCAATAAGGGCTTAGAGGCTAGGTGAATAAATATTTTGATTTGCAACTTTGTAATTCCTCTTGGGATAAAATTTAAATATTAACTTTGGTGCAAATTATGCATTTATGAATATTTTCTAAGGAAATTTTGGGAAAATACCCTTCTTGGGAATCCAAATTCTTGGTGGGGACCATTTGGCATGCATGTGCTTGCAGGTTCAATTGCATGCCTTGCATGTGATTACATGTTTGTGCCATTATATTTGCATGTTGTTCCATGACCATATTTGTAGCATTCAGGGCCACTAGGAGTCAAAAAAGGTGTCTTGATAGACCAAAAGTTAGTTTCCCATGTGAAGGTGGTGAAGGCGATGAATTATTTTATATATCTGGGTATATGCAGGATCATCATGGAAAAAATAGGCCCTTAAGTGGCAAAAAATTCAGAAAAATAAGAGTTAGGAAACTTCACGTAAAAATTATAATAAGTTATCTATATTATTTCAAAAATATGTAAGAATATAATATGTATAAAATTGATTGTAGTTTCTAAATTAATAGGTTTATTTAAAAAATAAAATCTATTTAGTAAGAAATTGAAACTTCAATGTAGGAGTACTTAAATTTCAGGGAAAAAATAAGAAGTAGGTGTCTGTCTGACCACCCTAACCATAATAAAATGATAATATATTTTTATAAGATTTTAGATATAAGTAGAGGACTCATGTCCCGATGTGATGCATATTTTTTTTATAATTTTTTTCCAAGTAAATAATTAATTATGAATTTTTTATTACAAAATTTGAAAAATATAAAAACTTGTATGTCTGACCACCTCAATTTGGTCAAAACTTCTTGAACTTCAATTTTTGTTTTTTTAATCCTATAGTATGCAAAGCGTAGAATGTGACACATGTTTTGGATTTAAAAAATGTGATATTATTTGAAAGCTATAGATGTTTTTCAATCAGACTATCAATTAGGACTTTAGTCATAATTCAAATAGAAAATGAATAATAATTATTTATTAAATTAAAAGTAAAGCATAATTTATATTGGTGGAAACCTAAGAATCTCCTTTAAAAACTCTGTTCATTTCATCAATTTTGGGTAAAAAAAAAGTCATCAGCCACATACCCTACACATATCCATCATATCGCCACTTTTTGGCCCATCATGATCCTGCACATACCCATCTCCTCAAGTTGGGCATTGGATTTCTACGTGGTTTGTGGAGGTTGTTTTGATAAACCAAAGATGATTTCTTATCTTACAATTTCTATACAATGATGTTTTCTCATTTGGATAGGGATTTTGAAGAAGTTGTGGTTGCATACCCAAATGTTGTCATATTGAATCTAGAATGTTGAGTTGTAGATTTTTCTATGTATGAAGCCTAGATTGTAAGGAAGCCCATGAGCTTTAGTTTGATATAATAATTTTATGATTTCATAAAGTAAGAATGTTGCTGATTTTCTTTCTTTGAATCTAAAATTTAATGGCATATTGCAGCCATCTTGCAAGTCTCTTTGTGTGTGTTTGATTTCAGATTGTAAGGGGAGTCTTCTTCATCATTCAATATCTTATTAATGTTCTCAATAATAGTTACTACTCCTCTACCCAATATTCATGATAATTTATTTTATATTTGATGTAAATTTTCTTAGGTTGATGGTTTATCCACAATAAGTCTTAAAAACTAGATCACAATTAGTGTTTTATTTACAAGATTCTTGTAGACTACCTCAAATTTGACGATCTATTTACAAGACAAAAAATTACTATTCCAATTTTTTCTCTTAAACCACTTGATATAGTCATGGATATATAATCTAGTGAAGAGTACTCTAACCATGTATCCAAATGAACAAACACACAATGGAACTCAATAAAAAAAGATATGATATTTATTGATTCATAGTCCTAATTAAATTATAATATACCATAAGAACTTACAACACGAGGCCTCTATCTTCAAGACACATGTGCACAAATATGTTAGTTGCATAAATATAGAATAGTATTACATTAAAACACTTTTAAACCATTAAAAAAAAAAAGATAGGAGTTGATCAAGTAAAATTAAAATTAACATGAATAATATTTATATAGTAGCTTTATTCTTTTGGGATGTGTGCTTTATTAGTCATAAGTATGTATCAAACTTAATGCCAAGTGTAACATGTAGTTGAAAAAACATGTATAGGGAACCTTCTAGAATGAGTGTAGTAAAATATGGTTCATGTAATTCATAATATAAACTCTCTTAAGTTCACATTTGTAAATGTATTTCTTTTTTTCTCCATGTTTTGTAAAGGTGCCCAAAGTTAAATAGTTAAATTAGTTATCATCCTATTATTATTGGTAGTAAGCCTAGAATTGGAATACTCCTTTCTAGTGATGAGAATCTCCCAAAGATTTGATGGGACAAGGTCATCTCTTAGAGAGACATACATGTGAACTCCAAATTGTAATGTGAAATATGTAACTACAATATAATGTGGTAGGAATTGGGGTTTTTGGGTAATGGTCCTATAATATTATTGAAAAAATTTAACAAACAAATAAAGTGAATGAAGATATTTTTAAGTGATGCAATGTTTCTTTTACACCTAGGATTCTCCTATATCATAAGTTCAAGGATTAAGAAATTGAGGATTTTTGGCTTCACCATGTCCTCTTTGAAATTGAACTTGGACATACTTGGCTACAACAACTTCAAGCCTATTTATTTCATATATGACATGAACCAAAACTCATAGATTTCATCTTCATGACTATAATTATAAGAAAATCAATACAAGAACTAGAAGGAAGAAAAAACACATGTGCCTTAGAAGACATAAATTAAACTATATGGTCATTAAATTAATGAGATTATAATACTTTGGTGTTAAGTAACAACTTAGAACTTATGTGTGCAAATATATATCATCCTTATTGTTGTTCCTTTTGTAAATATAGAGACTTCCATACTCTCCAATTTAATTTTATAGATTCCATCTACTTTAGTGTTGATTCTCATAGGTTAATTTTGGATCCCACATAACCTATCCTATAGTCATCCCACAGTCCATATTTTTGTGATTGCTCAATTTAAATTTAATAATTTCTTGTGATTTGATCACTTTCAATATTTTATTCTCTTTATGCAATTTGAATATTCCTTTAATCACATAGACATCACAATATCATTAACACCCCACCAAACTTAAAAATAAAAGAATAAAATATCTCTTTTCAAAAAAAAAATATTACTTTTTTTCTTATTTGTTTCCATTATATTTCTTCTTGGAAGGATCCTTCTTATTGGCCATTGGAAGGATACCTAGAAGCTTAGGGAACCCTATCTTCTATTCTAGATTAGTGACCATATCATTCCTTGGAGGGAATTGATGCTCTTGCTTAGGGATATGATCAAAAGAAAGTGTACTTAGATTCTAGTGGGTATTAGATCTTAGACTAGGAAAAACGGTGTGAAAAAAAGTTGTTAGCATAAATGTAATTTATGTATATGGTTATTTTATGTTTTTTTAAATGTCTTATCTAGGAAAACATAAGAAAGATAGTTCTCCATGGTCCTTCTAGTTATTTTATTTTTGGTGCTAATGATGAGGGTATAACTAATCTCTTCTTTTAATGTCCCTTATCTAATGGATTTAGTGATAATGGTGATCCATCTAGCACCAACCTTTTGTTCACCATATTAATTTATCTAATTTTTGGGACAATTTTGGACATCCTCTTGATTTAGCTTTGGATCTTTAGGTGGATTGAGATATACATCCTATATTTCTTCTATGGAAAGTTTGTTTACAAATGTGTCATCAAAATTTTCAAGGTTATTAGAGTCTTATTTAAGTGTTCTTTAGATGATAATTTTAGTCCCTATGATACTCAAATTTTGAAGAAACTTTATATGGACTATTTGATTGACTCTATTCCTTCTTGATCTAAGCATAAATCTTCTAATAAATTTAAAAGATTTGGTAAATGGTCTCCTCCTCCTTTGGGTATTTTAAAAATGAACACTAATGGTTCTTCTTGTGGGTACTTGGGAGCTATGATGATAGGTGGACTTGGATGGGATAGTGTTGGTTTGGTTCACTTCTTATTTTATAATACTATGAGGATTGGTACCAATAATCATATGGACAATTGGACTCTCCTTGTGGTTCTAAGAAAGCTTGTAAGATAGGCTAGAAGAACATTATTTGTAAGATGGACTCTATGATTTTGTCCTTATTTTAAATAATGAAAAATTTCAAGATTCATCATGGAGGTTGTCTTCCTATGTTGATCCAATTCTTGGTATTTTATAAATTTTGAATATATCTCTTTTGTTTATATTCCTTGTGGATGGAATGTTTTGATTAGATTAAGATTGGAAGGACTAGTACCCATTACAGAGTAGTGATAGAGGCAAAGAGAGATGACTCACAAAAAGTCATTCAATAGAAAACAAGACTCACTAGAAGTGAGACTGATAAGAAAAACACAATAACAATGCTTTTGACAAAAGCATAGAACCGACAACAAAATTAAACATAAAGAAAAAAGGCTTCAACAACAAGAAATCAACTCAAAATGCACAACACTTCTGAGACAAGTAAGAGCTGGTAGAAGTCAACAACACTATATAACCCAATAGAAAAGGGAAAGGACTAGGAAATACACATCACCTAATCTCTGCCATAATAGGAAAAGAGAAGAAATTATGAGCTATATGCAGTAAAACCCTAACAACCATTCTATCTTTTCTAGAAAAAGAGAAATAGATAAAGAAGCTAAACTGAAGCCAAGTCAACAAAAATAGTATCCACCTCAAAAGGGGAAGCCAGATGGAGAGCTAGGGTAAAAGACCCAACAACACTAATAAGTCTAGAAGAGAACTATTGTAGCTCTCCTTGAAGAAGCCAAACCCTACAAAAACACAACAAAGGGTTTGAACACCATCACAAAAGAACAAAACAACACCTCCCCTAGAAGAAGTAACCAAACTTAGGATCTTCAAAGACTAAGATCTAATACAACGTTAGAAGAACACCAATTAGAGGGTAAAGAATGACACCTCTTAGAAGGAGTTACCACAAAACTCTTCTAGACCATTATCAAACAAGACAACAACTTCACCTCTACAAAAAAGGATTCCTTGTCCCATAAATTTTGTTGGGACAACATAGTAATGCCCAACTCAACCACCAGATTCAAAATAAAAACCAGAGCAACAACAGCTCCCAAAACTCCAACAACTCATGGCTCTTGAGAAGACACAAACTAACCACAAACTCCTAGTAAAACCCAAGCAACAAAGAATGGACAATACCCATCTCAAGACAAAAGAAACCGCCAAAAATAATGTCATCACAACCCAAAGAGGGATCAGAACTATAAGGTCGAACAACAGAGTTGTCCACACCAACAACCACAAGAAACCAATGGCAATCAAGTTCAACCAAATAGAAAGCCCACTCTCAAAGGAGGCAAGAGTACACAATAACTTTCAAGGGACCATGAATGAAGCCACCACCAACGAAAAAACCTCTGCAAAACGTAAAAACTTGAATCCTCAAAGTTTAAAAACTTTACCAAGCAAAAGGGATTTGAAACAGCTCTAAGAAGGGACAAGAACATTAGGAAACTCAAAGAGGAAGCATACTCTTCCCTCCACAAAGAACACCGCAGCAGAAACCACCTAGGGTTTAACACCCAACGCAAGAGAAAACCCATAAAAGCTCCCAAAAAAAATCCCCATCTGGCAAGCAAGCGAAAGGCCCCCATAAAAGGATAGCAATAAAGCTACATAAGACGTAGCCACAACACCATGGAGAGCATTGGACCCAACAACCAAATAACCAAAAGGCCCTACCCAGAGGCCCAGAATAGCACAACCCGTCGCACAAAACCAACAGGGTCAGGAGAGCAAGAACCAACACACGCCCAACAACACACAGTCAGAGATCCTCTAGCAGGCTTGAACAGACACAAAGAAACATTCGCAGACCCCCAAAACTGCCTAGCTGAAGAAAAGGAAACCAAAACAGGCCCACCCAAATCCATCGCCAAAGAGAAGCTGAAGCATTCAACTAGTGAAGCCTCCAAATCAGGATCATCGACATCAGAATCTTCAGGTGTTTTCAAAATTAGGCCCCCGGCTTCTTCCCGCCTGTCGTCGCGTGGCTCCATCATGTTTTCCAAATACACAGTTAAACTAGGTGAATTTGTTATCATTGATTCTTATGGATGGAATGATGTTGAGCTAACAATTTGGCTAAATGGACTTCTAATATTAATTTATCTCTTATGTTACTTCTTCACAGTTTCTAAAGATCCTGCACAATAATTTGGTTTCATTTGATTTATTTGTGTTATCTTAAAATTTTAGTTTTGGTATCTATAAATGGAGAGGGTTTGTGGCAAATCTTCTTGACTGTTACTCTTCGGGATTTAATGAAAATTGTGGCTACCTAGAAATATTTATATATTTTTCTAGGATTCCTTTGATTAATATTTTTTTTAAACAAAAAAAAACCTAAATATTACCAAATTATTATTTAATTTCATATTTTCTAAATTTTCTAACCTACTTTTATTATTAAATCCATCATCCTTATTACTATTCATTTTGCAAATATATGTCATTTAGTTTCAATATGTAATATAAAAAATTACATATCCTATCATTTGCTTCTACATGTTTCATCTACTTTGATGACCATTCATATAGCATAATTTTAGAGCCCACTTAGTCCATCCTACACTTATTATCCTATGATTCATATGTTAATCACACATTTTCATAATTAATCACTTTAAATTTAATATTTTCTTGAGAATTTATCACTTTCATTATTTCTCTTTATTTCTTTCCAACATTTATATAATTAAATGAACATCCCACCAAACTAAAAAATAAAAGAATAAAAACATATTTTTAAAATAAATTATTATCTTTTTCTTATTTATTTCCACCTTAAATTCTATTTCTAAAATCTTAAATATTACCAAATTACCATTTATTTTATATTTTCCAAATCTCTAAATAATCTAAAAATATTCTCATTTTCTTTCATTTTCTAAAGCATAACATATTTATAATAAATTCTCTATCCATCCTTTTCCTAAAGGGCTTCTCCCTAAGTGCATGTAATCTAATACTCATTCATCTCTCTAAAGTGGTCAATCTATAATCATTGATTTCTTTTTTTTTTTAAGTTCTTTTCATCTTCTTATCTAACGCATATTCTAATGCATCTTCTCTCCCATGCAAAAGGTGACTTACTTTTTGTTCGTTTTCAAACATCTTATTGGCTGATATTTATATATTGCCTCATATATTTTTTCAACGCATCACATTCAGCATCTTATTTGTTGTTTTTGTGCATATCACTTCACATGCAAAAGGTCGCCATATTCAATGCCTATATTTTCTTAGACTTTGAGCACCACTAGCAAAAACTTTATTTTCACTCACTTATTTTAAAAGACCGGTTTATAATTCTTATTTGTTTAAATTTTTCCAATGCCTCTAGAAAACAACAATACACTTTTTAAAAGTAGAAAGAATTATATAATAATTTTCAAGTAACAATGTATGTCATTAAAAGTAAAAGAAAGAAAATTTAAAGAAGTTTATTATTGAACTTTCATTTTCAAGAATCAAGAGAAAATAAAAAATCCAAAAATTATACAATACTTAAAAATTATTGACAATGATTAACTTATATCATTTCGAAGAAGCCAAAGGAATTTAGAGGATTGATTAGGGGATAAGGGCTCTCAGTCTAAAACATTTCATCTATGTTTAGTCTCAAAAGCTCATTTGACAAGACAATCTACAAAAGCATTCCATTCATGAAGAATATGAACAAAGGACATGTAATCAAAGTTTCAAGAACACTCAAGTATACACCACAAAAAATGCCATCCACTAAAAAGAGTTCAAATTTTTCTTTGTTAAAAAGACAAACTAAAATCATGAAATTCATCCTACAAATAACTTTTTGCCAATGCAACTCACAAGTTTTCTCCTAAACCAAAATGATAGCATGGGCCTCCATCAAACTACTAGTAGCAAAGTCATAGTAGAAGAGAAAAAGAAATTAACCAAATCACTACTATCACACCCAATACCACCAACCCTAGCTTCACCAAGATTACCTCGAGAAGAACCATCAATCTTTATTTTGAAAACACCCAAAAGTGGAGAAGACTATTTAGCAACCCTATTAATCTCATGAAGAGATTTGGCTTGAGAAATAGAAGGAATAGATATAACCAAATGACCCAAATCTAAGCTCTTCAAAATAATATTATAATAGGGAATAATATAGTTTCCTTTATGCATTTATATAAAAACCAAGTTTTATTATGTATTCACTTAAATCAATTTATCCCACTTATTTTAATTAGCACACCTTGACCAATAAAATTTAATATTTTTTATGTTTATTGAAGCTCAAATTTTATATTTCAAAACCATCCATCTTTCTATTTTTTCACACCAACTGTCATAAGAACACATTTCAACTAGCATTAATTAGCCTACATGAGTGTTAGTATCAAATTGATCGATCCATGCAAGACAAACAAGCACACAGTCAAATCTACGAGATGGAAAAATATAATGCAACACAATAGCTGAAATGATTTACTAGAAGTATGTATTAATATAAAAAATACATATACATATAGTTAGGAGTGATTAGTTCGCTTAAGAAGTCAACTCATACACTCAAATAGAGGTGGAAATTGTGTTCCTCCATAATAGATAGAAGGAGACACCACATAAATTGTAAGATCTTTGAACAAATCTCCAAATCAGCACATAGCTAACTAGATGGCTTAATTCCAAGTGTAGTTTACATGCATAATTACTTAACAAGTAATAGAAGTAATATTCTACGCTAACATCCCTTAAGAATTTCTTAGATGGATTGAAAATAATTATGGGTCTTGACAACTAGGCCTGATGAGGTGCCTGTGTACAATGTAATCTCTCATAAAGTAGAGAAAACAAGAAAATGTAGTGGGAACAAAACTCCTCTCCAAAAAAGAGATGATATAATAAAAGTATACAATGAATTTTCCTTACATAGGAGAGAAATGAGAGACTATCTAGCCACTCCCCATAACATGATGGATCTTGGAATGTTGAATACTGGTGTAGAACAAGAACCAAATATTTTTTTTTCTAGAAATATTTTTTGGCTACTCTCAATGGCGCATCTCTAAATTCTATTGTAATGCAAGAACTTTCAAAAAGAAGAATGATGTCCTCAATATTGTCTGTCAAATTTTTAGTACAGGGCTCTACAAATAGAGATTATATGTTTGGTAGAAATATATCCCAATGTGCTAGAGAATTTATATCAATATCCTACTGCAAGGAATCTTTTGAAGTTCTCAAGAAAGTAACTCTAATTTTAGATGTAGCAATACATGATGTTTTAGGAGATGCCAAGATTTGTTGAAGAACATATAGATTTTAGTATCCTAGCTCACCCTCTTATGAACTACCTGCACTATATGTAGGACTAACAAGCATAGAGAATGAATCATTAGAAGAAAAGTATATGAAGGTGTCAATATGAGATAAATTATCAACCTTTCCAACTGCAATAATCTCTATGCTCTACAAATCATGAATAGTCAATAAATCTAGTGTAAATGCACTAGTCTTTATTTTCCCACTATTTCTTATAATTCAATATATGGAAAGAAGATTGTTTGACAATTCAAGAACAAAAAGGACATCAAAGAAATATCCTTTACCAATTCCAACAATTCCTTTTCCAAAAATACACATATAAGAGTTGTTTGCTATCATGATTTTGAATGTATTTGTATGGTAGATGACATTACTATTTTGAGATAAGGAGACATGTGATGGGAAGCTCCAAAGTTAAGAATCCATATCTCAGTCTTTGAGATTGTAGTTGCAAATAATTCATTCCCCTTATATTTTTCTATTTCCTTTAAAGTTTATTTATTTGATGAATACTTGATGATAGATACAAGGACCCCATTATTCTCAAGAATATGTATGAGGTGATTGATTTGTTTCTTCATACAATTATGCTCATCATGCCCATTTTTCTTGTAATAGGGAACACTTTACATTTTATTTCTTAGGTTTCGCTCTATTAGAAGAAGTTTCAATATGATTTGAATATTTCTTATCATCCTTGATTTTCTTATCCTATTGAACATTTTGTTTCTCCCCTTTGTTTTTTTCAACCTTTTGTTTCCTATTTCTTGCAATAAGGGCTTGAGGCTTATAATTATTTATGGTGCCCATCTATATTTTCTTGTCTCGTTTCCTTGCCAATTCTCCGATGAAGTCATTTAAAGATGACATTTTCCATGTGGCTCCAAAATCTCTTTTAGTGGAATAGAAGGTAGGGAAAATTACATAGTATTCAAGACTTAATTTGGAAAGTATGGAAAGGATGAGTCAATCCTCATTTTTCTCTATCCCACATTCTTTGATTTTTAACCTTAATGATTTGAATTTTGTGAAATAATACTCAAAAGTGTCAAAATTACTCAAAATCAATCTTATGAGTTCATTTTCTAGCTCATGACTTCATAGTTCATCAACCTTCCTAAAGATTTTCTCTAAGGAAAAAGAAACTTCATTAAGTGTTTTTAAGCCTTCTACATGGAATAGAAGTTATATATATAGATTAAGACATAATACTTTGAAGGATTGATCACTTTTGTTAAACCATTTCCCCTTATATTTAGTAGAATTGGGTTCTTTTTTTGTACCCATAGTTACCATATACAACCCTTGATTCTTTAGTAGAAGTGAAATAGAAAGTTTTCATTCATGATAATTAAAGGGTGTAAGAGGCTTTTAATAGGATGATTTGACTTCATTCTTAGTAGATTTATTGCAAAATTGGATGTGTGGATAAAAATAGCATAAGGGAAATTTGGATGTATTCCAGACATGACTCATGGAAGTGCTCAAAGACACAACTCAAGACAACCCTCTTCATTCAATGTTGGATCCCTCTAGATTTTGGTAGTTTATATTTAGTGTAAAATCTTGTATAACTAGAATGAAAAGTGGCACTTTATAATATTAGTGTGATATCATTTCTAATGGATCAAGCTTTGAAGAATATTCACTATCACAAAAGTAATACTAGATATTGAGTAGTCAGTTAAAAGATACAATAATTATAAGACTTTCCTATGTTTCCTAGTGATTTTCACTTTCACAAATTAAAAAGATGGATTTCAAGTAAGGATAAATGAGTTAAACCTCATTTACGAGAACTTCAAAAAACTTGGTAGTTTAAGCTAACCACTAGTGGTTAGAATAAATTTGTAAAGTTATGATAAACATTATTAATAGAAAATGTTAATCATACAATGATAATTAGCAAACAAATCTTTAACCAAACCACCTATTTAGATGTGCCAAGTGGGAGTTTGACCAAATTTTGGTAGGTAAGAAGCTTCCAATAGAGAAGTCGATTGTGGTAGTTTTTTCTTGTTTTAGACCATTGGAATGATTATGGAATATGGTGTTTACTTGAAATGTACCCAAAAATCTACAAAAGGAGTTATGAAATAATTTGTTGCAAAAAATTGAAGCTAGATATTACATGTTGCCCTCTCAACACATATAGATCATAACTTAGACAATGAAATCACACCATGCATAGGTTTATCATGCCCCCACATGCCAAAGGTGTTATTTATGTGAAGTCCAATGGACTCCGCCCCTTCAGATTCTGGATGCCTCTTCAATTTCTCCATTCCCCAAGTCACTTCTCTATATATTGGTGATTGTTAATTGTAATATGTAAAAAATGAAGAACCTATATTTTTTGGTGTTTTACAATAAAGATATTGTTCCCGCCTTTCTATGGATGTAGCCATATTTGCAAACCACATAATCTATGCAATATTTATTATGTGTGCTATGTTTTGTTTTCTCTATTCTTTTTATGTTTAATTCATTTCAAATTTCTTAATTATTTAAGAATTGGTAGCAAAGAAAAGGATAAGTTGTAGAGAAAATTGCAGATAAATTGAGGAAAGATGGAAGAAGCGGATAAATAGAGAATTAAAAAATTCTCAAGGAAAAACTTTGGAATGTGGAAGCTATAGATAGAATCATTGTTGGTTCAAAAAGACTATGCAATAACACGAGAAGGAAAAGAAAAGAAGTCATCTACTATGTGTGATGAGGAGAGAGAAATTAGAGAAGAAGGTAATGGAAACCATAATTATTTTCCTCTCCAGCAATATGATGTTCAATTTTAGAACAAAGAAGACAACAAAAGATCAATGGGATTATTTGTCCGACATGTATGAAATGGATTTTTCATCAAACAAAAATTTTCCAATGAAAAAATTGTACAATTTGAAGATGAATGAAGTTGATATAACACATTTATCATCTAATTAATCTTTGTGAGCATAAATTTGGATAATAAAATCAAGGCCATTTTGCAATTATGATCTCTACCCAAAAGCTAAAAAGGATTCTATATGGTTATTAGAAACTCAGTGTCTGGCAAAAAAAGAAGTGTATTAAAATAAGATGATGTTGACAAAACTCTTCTCATGAAGGATATGAGGGGGAAGAATCAAGGAACTTCATTGGGGGATGCTTTGATAACCGGCTCAATTATTTAACAAAAGGGCATCCTACAAATTATTGGTCTCTCATTTGGTGCTTGGATCAGTCGGGTCAGCCCTTATTGCTTGGAATGAACCTCCACACATGCGCACTTCACACAGATCATGCCTCGAGTCGAGCTACTTTATTTTCCCTACAAGTTTCTCCATGCATTTGCTACAATTACATCATTTGTGCAGGTTTTTAACATGCATCACAGGTCTACATAATGGCAACATGTTTTTGATGGTGGATTTAAGCCTGCATTGCCAGTTTCTATAAACATGCCTTGCTAGAAAAGGCTCATGACTTGCCTGCAAAAAATTATGAAATTTACACCGGTCATGGCCTATGATTATTATGGGACTTCTCATGTAGTACCCATCCATTTTACATATGTTTTCAGATAGTGTTTTTTTACTTTGATAGACCTTGATACTATATTTTTGAAAAGGAAAAAAGAGGTTTTATAGGGACCTGAAACCATGAAGTTTGAACAACAAAAGATAAGCAGAAAAAGTACAAACAACCAGACAGCTGTCCCAAAAAAAAGACGACAGCTCCAAAAGACAGCAGGGCCCAAAAAAGACTGCCCAAAAAAAGCAGCAAACAGAACATCACATTACTCCAAGGTGTTCAGTAATTCCTCAGCTTCCTTTTCAACATTCTGCATGTCCTGTAACCCCTGCTTGAGAATTTAAACCGTATGTGAAGAAGTCAGGGTTTTCCTCTTTATGTTTGCCCTGGTATGAGTCGAAATCCCTTCACCAGCCAATCTGCTGCCTCCCCTGTCCGTATCCAAATCCACCACCAGCGAGCCCTTTTGGTTTTTTTCAAAATTTTCCACCATAGCATTTATGATGATTGTGTTATGCCTAGCAATTTTGTAGTTATTTGCGACAGTGGCCCTAATGTTTTGGCCAATCTTGGCCATGTTACATTCAATACTAGCCAATCTATCTTCTTGTAATTGCTGTCTTTTTCTCAGTAATGGAGTTTCCTGTTCATCATTATCTCTACTGAGCTAGCTACTCTTCTGCTCCAAATCCATAACCTTATTGCTGAGAATAGTAACATGATCCTTTAGGTCACAAACTTCTTTCTGGGTCCAATTGAGAACGGTAAAGAGGCCACCCGTGCTTTTTTCTGCTATATTTGCCAAATCCTCAGACTTAAGCTTATTCAAGGTAGAGTTAACTTCTTCCTGAATAGGGGACTCAACATGATCATTCCCTAGTTTTCCAGAAGCAGGGGCACTAGGGGCCGATTCCTTACTGACCAAAGGCTTCTCAGAAAGGATTTCCATAGAGTTTCTAGAGTACGAAACAAGTTTCATAATAGGGTTACCTTTAAAACCAGGGGACAAACCCGGAGTAGGGCAACCAGGAGACGGCTGGGGGTTAAGATAGAGTGGAGAAGCAAAAGCCAGACTAGGGTACTCTTGCAACGGTTTCCGTTCAGGACAAGATAGTGGGGCAGGACCCATAAGATTTTTTTGACATGACAAGGACTGGGGAGCAATGGTATCAGGACCAACAAGAACACAAGCAGGGGGGCCCTGGGAATAGATTCCCTACTACTTTTGGTTTCCTCATCATCCAACTCTTCAATTTCAACAATTTTAGGCGGAGCAGGTAAATTTTGAAAATGCTCAAAGATGAGCCTAACAAGACCAGGGTGGATAATAGCATTCCTCCTAGGGTTTCTTTCCACATCATCGAGATAATTCTTCAAAGAAAAAAATAAGTAAAAAGGTAGAGATATACGAACCTTATGATGGAAATGATTCAGAATGGCAAAGTGGTAACCATAGACTCTGGTAAAGCACTCGTCAACTATAATATATTCCATGATAACTCTCAAAACTTTCCTCCAAATAGATTTGATGGACTCCACATCAAAGTAGCTATTAGCAACCTTAACCATCTTCACTTTCTCCTTATCTTTTTTGGGGAATTTAATAACCGCTTCATCAAAGAAATGTCGGTCTCGATAGAATTTAACACCCTCGGTCGAGAGACCAGTAATTTCCCCAATCAATTCCTCGCTCAGCTTAACATTCCTGCCAAACAACACAATTTCTCCATTTTTCCAGTTTTTAACAAAATAGTCCAACATCCCCTCATCTGTACCATGGAGTTTTTCTAGATAAGGGACTAATTCTCCCTTTTCTATTCTTTCCCAAGCTTTAGCATTCTTTCTATGCTCCTGGAAATTACTTGGCTCCACGTGTTTTCTTTCTCCTCCCATAGTCAGCTCACTGTAAAACCACACTGAACAGTTGCTCTGGGTCCCATCTAGGAAATTTTTTTCGAACACCCAGAAAGCGTGCCACAGACTCTTCTTAAAAAAGAAAGTCATGTCTGTCCCATCAAATCTAATGAGATCGATGTACCTGACCTTTATCCGTTTCATCATGACTAAGATTTCCTTCTCTCCCATGCACTAAATCATAATAAATTAGTGCTTTCACTTCATGATGGAGGTTATCATTCTTCCTCCACGTGTTTTCCCCACCCTTCTTAATCCCTTCATTGGCGAAGAAATCTGCCACCATGTTGGCTTCTCTATAAGCATGTGACACTTTCACTTTATCAAAATTACTTAATAAAGTTTGTGTGTCTTCGATCCATTTTTTAATGGTCCACGAGGGGGGGTAAGCCCAAGAATACAATTTATTATATTCAAAGAATCGCCCTCCAACCAAAGATATTTCGTGTTGGTCTTAAGGGCTAGGCTAACTGCGTGAAAAGCCCCAACAACTTCCGCAACATGATTAGTTTTGAATTCCAATGTCCACAGCAAAAGCCGCAATAAAAGCCCCAGTGTTGTCCCTTAAAACACACCCACTGCCAGCTTTCCTAGGGTTCCCTTTAGCCGCACCATCAAAGTTGGCTTTCATCCAACCCACCAGCGGCATAGACCAAATAGCATTATCCCTCCCACACACTCTAGGTTTAAGGATTTTTGACCCCACTAATTTTGAATTCCACTTTTCAGTCATAGCAACATCAAAGGGAGACCAGAAAGCTTTCTTAAACATTTTTCTGGGAATTAAAGATAAAATTTCCTTTATATCCCTTACAATTTTAGCATACAAATCCCCTTCCGACATCTCTTTATCCCTAAAAACTCTATTATTCCTTTCCTTCCAGATATTCCAAGACACAAAAGGAAGAATAAAAGACCATAGCTTACTCACAAAAGGATTTTTTGAAGGAGCTTTCCATTGAATGAAGAAATCTTCGACAGAAGCAGGGAAAACCCACACCACCTCAAGAAGCCCCAATAATTTATCCCAAATATTCGACACGAAAGGGCAATGAAGAAAAACATGATTAACAGTCTCGGCCTCATTCCTGCACATATAACATCTATTTGGTAATTGAATTCCTCTTTTTCAAAATTGTCCAAAGTGAGGATCTTATTCTATAGCATTATCTAGTAAAAAATATTGATTTTTGGGGTTAGATGATTAATCCAAGCCTTAGCCCAGAAGGGATGATGCTCCTTCGGACTATCCAACAAAGAAGTAGTAGAAGCTACTAAAAAAATACCAGACGGGTTGTCTAACCAAACAACATGATCCTCCATCTGGTGATGAGCTAGTCTAAGGGCTCTGAAAGCCAACTGAATAGGGCCAAGATCTGGACTGATAGAAATCAAATCAACCCAATCTCCATTCCTCCAATAATCTTTAACCAAGATTCCAAATTCCTTTTTGCAATCATTCATCCATTTACTGAATTTCTCTATTCTAATTAAAGGATCTCTAAAAAGCCATTTGTCTTCCCAGAATCTGACAGAATTTCCATTTCCAATCATCCATCCAATTCCCATTTCCAAAAGCTTTCTTCCTTTGCCCATATCATTCCAGCACACAGACCCACAAGGTAAAGAGGAAGAGTTTAAAATTTCATTTAAAGACTCATAATTATTGAAATATTTAGCTTTTAAGGTATCCCGCCATTCTCCATTTAAAGTAAGAGTTCTCCAAAGCTGTTTAGCAAGAAGGGACATATTCAAAACTTTAATTTTCCTTAAACCCAGTCCTCCCCTTGATTTGGGTCTACAGACCAGATCCCATCCAACAAGTGGCAATCTACTCTTATCCTCAACTCTAGACCATAGAAACCTTTTTTGAAATTTTTCAATGGTCTCAGCATATTTAGTAGGAATTTTAAATATACTGAGAGCATAAGTGGGAAGATTTTGTAGAAAAGCCTTAAGGAGCTGGACTTTTCTAGCTTGACTTAGAATAGCTTCTTTCCAACCCGATAACTTCTTATTGAATTTTTCAACCAATGAAATCCAGAACGAGTTGGAAGGTTTAGAATAAAGAGGTAAGCCAAGATAAGTTGATGGAAGAGACTCAATACGACATCCAAGAATTCGGGCAAGTTTGGCTTGTCTATACTCTGGAGTATTGATGAAAAAAATTGAACTCTTAGCTCTATTGACAACTTGCCCAGAAGCAGATTCATAAAGATTCAATTTTTTTTTAAAAGTCTTGGATTCATTCACCGTAGATCTTCCCATAAGAATGGTGTCATCAACAAATTGCTGGTGAGAATAGGTAAGAGGGGAATAAGGTCTTAAGCCAATAAGGGATATTTGATCAATAAGCTTTTTAATATATCTACCTAAACTCTCAGCCAAGATAGTAAACAGAATAGGAGAAATAGGGTCTCCTTGTCTGAGGCCTCTGGAGGTCTGAAAAAACCTTGAAGGTGATCCATTCATAATGACAGCAGAAGAAACTGTTGACACAAGCTGGTTCACCAACTGAATGACTTTGTTATTAAAACCAAACTTGTCCATAATTTTAAACAAGAAAGCCCAATCAACCCGATCATAGGCTTTGGATATGTCTAGTTCAAGAATATACCCTTTAGTTTTTGACACCATTAACAAATGTAAGTTCTCATGAATAGTAACAATAGAGTCCGTAATGTACCTACCTGGCACAAAACCATTCTGTTGTGGTGCTATAATTTGGGGAAGCACAGAAAGCGTTCTTGAAGTCAACACCTTTGAAATAATTTTGTAAATAGAATTACACAGGATGATTGGCCGAAAAGCTTGAAACTCAGAAGCCCCAGGTTTTTTTGGAATAAGGACCACAAAAGTAGCATTCAATTCTTTCAGCATACATCTTGATCCAAAGAATTCCTTGACAGCATTCACCACATCCAACTCAACAATTTCCCAAAACACTTGAAAGAAGAATAAAGGAAAACCATCAGGTCCAGGAGCTTTGTTGCCATCAAAAGAAAAGACAGCTTTCCTTATTTCAGATTTGGAAGGAATAGCAGTGATTAAGGAATTTTCATTATGACCAATCACTTGAGGTATTGCTTCGATCATAGAATCTTGAGCTTGAATAACAATCTCTCCATTATAGGAAAGAAGGTTCCTAAAGAAAAGGACAGCTTGTTCCCTAATATCATCTTCCTCCTCAAAACTAGTCCCATTAGAAACAATACGATTGATTTTGTTAGCAGCCCTGTGTTTCAAAGCAGTCAGATGAAAAAATATGGAGTTCCTATCTCCCTCAGTTAGCCAAGAAACCCTAGATCTTTGACGCCAAAACACTTCCTCTTTAGCAATGATTACATGCAATTGAAAAAGGAGTTCATTTTCCTTTTCTCTATAATTGTCAATGTATCCCCATTTCTGGATTTTAACTTGAATCTCCTGAATTTTACCCTAAATTTCTGTTTTAGAACCAAACAAATTCCCAAAAGCATCCTTTTTCCACCTTCACACATTAGTTTTCACTTCCTTTAATTTTTTAGCAATCCTAAACATAGCAGTGCCAAAGATATCTACATTCCACCATCTACGGATTTCCTCAAAAATTCTAGGATGAGAAAGCCAAAAAATTTCAAATCTGAAAGGAAAGTTCTTTTTCACCTTAGTAGGATCCACAAGAAGACAAATAGGAAAATGGTCAGATCCAACCCTTGACAAGGCCCTCAAAGCACAAAAATAGTTTATAAACCATTGACCAGAGACCAGGGCCCTATCCAACCTCACTTGGATCAAATCAGACCCAACCCTCCTATTGGTCCAAGTATAAGAGGCCCCTTGTAAGTCTAAGTCTATTAGAGCATTGTTGTTTATGAAGTCAGATAGACCATATTTAGTTTCCCAATTGATTTGAGAACCCCCAGATTTCTCCACATTCAAAAGGGGGGTATTGAAATCACCCATAACTAGCCAGTTTTCATTGACAAAACATCTTCGGAAACCAGAAAACTCAAGCCAAAAAGAGTTTCTAGCATTCTTACAATTCGGAGCATATATATTGGATTGGATCCAACAAAATTTGTCTCTTATGTGGGTAATTCTAGTGGCCACCACATTACGATTTTCCATTAAGGGCTCACCTTTAATGAACAACTTGTTCCAAAAAGTAACTATACCCCCCGAAGCTCCCTCAGAACTATTACCATGAACCCCACAGTTCTAAATTTTTTTTAGATTTTCAACATTATCTTTAGGCATTTTAGTTTCTTGAATAAGGAGAATATCGGGTTTGTGGTCCCTAACCAAATTTTGCAAAACATCCTTTTTATGACGGCTATTCAACCCTCTTATATTCCAAGACATAATTTTCATTTCTTACATGGGGATTGAAGTATCTCCAGGATGGTCATTTGGATTCCATCCGCAATGTCCTGAAGGCTACCTTGCTCCCTTTGCCATTTCTCAGTTTTTCTTCCTAGGCTAGGCTTGGCCATCCCACAATCGGCTTTCGCTTTAGATCTGGTGGCCACACCACTTGAAGTTTCCTTCCCCTTCTTTTTTTCCTTTTTGGACTTTGAATGAGAAATAACCTCCTCCCACTCGGTTTCATCTTGGCTTTCCATTTCTCTGCCTAATTCCCCATCCTTCTCAGATAACAATCTCTGATCCCAAGGGAGGGTATCCATTAGACCATTCTTGGAATCTAAAGTATTGAGCTTTGGTGTTCTCATATTCTTGCTTTGGCTCTCAAGAGTGTCCTTCACAACTTCCAAGTTGGCTAACTCCTAATCTAGAACCCCATTAGAGCAAGGGTTATTAAAAGGAGAAGGAAAAGGGGTAGGAATTCCTATCTCCAGGGACAAACCCTTAATGGGTATTTCCTCCAACCCGGGAACATGCATACTTCCGGCTGACAACAAAGGTGATTCTGGAACAAGACCTGATTCTTCATTTTTAGTTACATCATTCTTCATAGTTTCCCAGGCTCCCTCCTCAGAAGGGTTGCTTTCCTTTCTTTCCTTAAAAGGTGAGAATAAAAATTTTGGATCCTTAGAAACCTGAGAACAGGTACCTTCTGACTCAGAGCAAGCATCCTTGTTCAAACCCTTATGGGTCTCCTTCAAATCTTGTGGAAAGGTGTTTCCCTCAGGAATCTCCTTCACATTTGAGACAGGCACATGCTTCACCATTTCTAGCTTTCTTTTCCAAACATTCTTGGTGTTGGCCGCTTTCTCTCTTTCATTTTTATTATTTTGCGGGCATTTCTTTGCCTAATGCCCAGATTTTTGACATTTGAAACAAACAAAGGGTGTTGTTTCAAATTCAATAGCTTGCTTCCACACTCTTAACTTAGATTGGATGTCAATCGAAGAGGGAAGATCAGAATTTTGAGAAACCCCAATACAAATTCTAGCAAAAACCAAATGCTTTCTTGCCACAGTCATTGGGTCAATGGCTAAAAGTTCTCCAAAAGAGCTAGCAATCCCATTGAAGATATCAGTATTCCAATACTCCAAGGGA
This sequence comes from Sequoia sempervirens, assembly GCA_007258455.2. NCBI lineage: Eukaryota > Viridiplantae > Streptophyta > Pinopsida > Cupressales > Cupressaceae > Sequoia > Sequoia sempervirens. Next base: position 36,620 of record VDFB02047847.1, on the reverse strand, counting down.
AGACCAGGCAATCTAGTCCAAACTGGCACCATTTCGAAGATTGAATCAGATAGATCTACCCTAGAAGACCATTTCTTAAGGGCCAAGGAAGACTTTCTGATAATCCAAGGGCCACCACTTCAAATAGCCCTAGAATCCTCTTTACAGGTGAACTGAAAAGCAAAGAAACCTCTTGGGAGCGCTGCAACCGAAACCAAACCACTGGTTTTCCATTTTTTTTAACAAACTCCCTTACCACTTCAATATTAGGCCTAGGACCCAAAAATTTTCCAACCAAAACATTCTCCATCCTAGCAATATTATGGTCTATGATTTCATCCGGCACACAAATAGAAAACTTTCTAGACCCCGGATCAGAAAGAATACGCACGGGGGGAAAAGAGGAATTTTCATTTGGCTTAAAGCTAAACAACAAAGACCATGACTTACCTTTTTCAACCCCCTTGATCGACATATCCACGACATCTTTGGGAACTGAAGACTCAACATTTCCACCTGGATCCACCTGGACTTTTTCATGGACATCCTTATCATCAGAACCCAACTTACCTTTAACAGAAACCGAAGATGACTCAACATTCGCCTAAGATTCCCTCGAACCCCCGCCCTCTACACAGTTTGAAGATTCAAAACCTACTTTTTCCCGCTCGCTCGCAACAAAACCCACCATCGGCAGCTGAAGAAGATGACCTTGATACTATGTTGTTGTTATTTGATCATTGACATTGGAGCGATGATAGTTTTTATATTTAGATGTGATGGTAGACTATATGGATAATTATATTTGTGACATGCTTTTAGGTTAGCATAGTTTTTTATTTGACTTGATATTATTATATATGCTTATCTATAGTTAATTGATATTTAATTTTGTCAATCTTGATGTGACACTATATTGGTGAAGAGAACATGATTGCATCACTCGCTTGCGAGCACCCTGCGATTCCACGATTTTCTCTTCATGATGTGATTGTTCATGATTTATATATATGCATGTATGAAATATGCTTTGACTGTAGGATTGCAGGAATAGGTCATCGACTCCACCTAGATTCACAGGTTTGAGCATGTCCATTTCCCAATGAAACAGTTGATTGGGAGATAGTAACAAGTTTTCCTTGTCAAGCCACAACCCTAGTCACAGTTTCGTCAATCTTTGTCTAGTTATGTTGAGTTGTCATGTTCTCCCTGTTTTCCTTGTAATTTAATTATTTTGCAAGGTTTATTATGTGGAAATTAATGTTAAATTAATGCTTTTAATGATTTTAGTGTTTATTTAATTAATATTATTAGAAGCTTTGTATTTAATTTAATTAATTAAATTTAATTATTTTGTAAATTAATTTAATCCTTGTGATTAAATTTATTTTATAAAGTAATTAGATTAAATTTATTTAGAAATTATTATGTGAATTTGAATTATAAATTACATAAAATAGATAAGTTAATTTGTAAATTTTGAATTATTATAATCCAAAATGTCTTGTAATTATCAAAAGGTGAGTTGTTTAAAAGATATTTTAATTTTGACTTGTGTGATAGAAAATTGATTAAACACTCTTGTTGAGAAATTATTCTTGGAGAGAATATTGGCAATAACTAAATGAGGTAAGAAGTTACGTCATGGGAATGAAAAATATATCTTTGTAGAGGTTGTTGAAAATTGGGGGAGGTTCTCAAAAAAAAATTGCGGGGTTCACAGAAAGTTTTTGCAGGCTCTGGTATTGTTCCATCTTTCTAGAAGTGGTGATTTTGGAAGAGGTTTTGGAAAATTGGATTTTGTAGGGAAGCTCAACTTCAAATTTCATTTCTTCAAGCTTTTGGAAAACAGGTTCTTTATTATTTTAATTTTTAATTTTGCAATCTTTGCTTGTGCAAGAAGATTATGTATTTTTGTAGAAGCTTTGTTTTATTCTAAAAATTGAAAGATTTCCTATACAAAAGAATTTGTAATTTGTGTAGAAGCTTTTAAATTATTTTGTAAATTTGAAAGGCTTCTGTGTTTGAAAATTTTCTATGAATATTTTAGTGCTTCGGTAGAAAATTTAATAGTGAAATCAAAGAGCCTCTGTTAAAATTATTTTTAAAACAATAGGAAACCCCAAAGGAAAACAATAGAGAAATTTATAAGTCTTTGTAGGAATGGATTTGAAAATATTCCTGTAAAAAAATTGGGGAAAAATCTTATTTGTATTGGAAAGATCTTCCTATAGAAGAATATCATTTAATTTTTTTTCCCCAATTATTGTTATTTGGCTAGGAAAATTGGAAAACCTCTATGAAATTTTCTAAATACTTCCTATAGAAAGCTTTTATGAAAATATTTTTCCCGATTAGAGCATTCATGTTCATTAATATATATATATATATATATATATGTATGTATGTATATATTTAGATATATACATATACATATACAAATATATATAACTGTACATTTTTATTAGGTTTCCTATAGAAAACTTTTTTTTTTAAAAATCATATTTAAAATTGTCTGAGTGAAGAAATCGTGCGATGATTTAATGTTAAAAATTGTAGGTTGTATTTTAAAATATATATATATATATATATATATATATATATATATATATATATATATATATATATATAATAATATATATATATATATAATGCATGTGTTGGGGGGGAAATGGGGGCTACCCCCACAGCAGTCCCCCACAAGGGTGGCGGTGTGGATGGCAGCACCTAGCGCTGCCCACCATAGGCCCGCGACCCCCATGTGGGAGTCGACACTATAGAAAACACAACCAGCCATTAAACTTACAAACCCTTGTCCATTCCTCTTATGAAATTTTGATTTCATATATTGATTTTAATTTATTAAAACTATAACTATATATATATGTAAGTATATATATTATATCTATATATATGTATATTTAGATATATGTTTGTATTTTTATATGTGTTGGAAAATTGAATTTAAATTTAAAATATTTAAATAATATATTTATATATGTATAATTATATATATTATATATAATTATATATATTTTAAAATATATTTATTTAAATAAATTTTCTTTATTGGGTTCATGCAAATGCACAAACTAGTTTTCAAATGAAATAATTTTAAAAAGGAAGTTGATTTTTATTTTGATATAATCGAGAAATTGAAATAAATAATTAGATTTGAATTCCTTTATTGTTTGTAAATGAAATTGTATTTAAGTTGATTTAATTCAAGCAATGGAATATTGTTTTATTGGGTTTAGGAAATCCTAATGGTAGTTTATTTCCTATCTGAATTGTTTATTAAGTGTGATTTCTTCTATTCACGTCAGTTGGGCAATTTGGGTTAGTTGTGATTTGCAAGTCTTCCAGATGATGTTACTTGACAAGGGGGTTGTTATGTGTTACAGTTTAACCTTTGATTTACCATGGGTAGTGCACATGGTTTTGATTTAGTTGGAACTCCCGGTTACTATGAACAAGATGTGTGATTCAGTTGGAACACTCGGCTACTATGAATGGGACATGTTGTTCTTTGTAGTATGGTTGATATATGTTATTGGATTTTGTGCACCTTTTCTACCCATCATTTGTGGATTAGATCCTCATGTTTTCAGTAGGAGAGTGGCTCTTTGTGGGGTTCTAACACATGAAAGGGTGCCAGGGTGACTCACTAAGAGTTTAACCAAGTGATAACTTAATTAACTAGGAGGTTTGGGTAGTTCCACACATTAATTTTAGATAATGTAGCCTCAATCATGGGCCCAAGTTTTCATTTAGGCTTGGGATCAGTGGGAAGGCCTAGAATGTCAAGGTTGACTACTTGGTATGACTAGAAGGTATGTTGATCTCGCATAGTTTTCATGGGGGTCTGGCGGCTGATAGAGTTAGCCAGGGTAACTCAAAATGGGGGTCTAGTAGCCTAGGAAGGTTACACTAGGGTAACCCATAGAAAATTATGTGTGACACTCCCCCTATGGCAATAGTTTGTTTTGTGAAATTGATAAACTTGATACTTTTACTCTCGAAGCAATGTAACCTTTCTGTTATGTTTTGTACTTGTGTAGTTTAGTCTTGAGTTTATTTGTGTCTAGAGGTTCTCATTTTTTCCTAGAAATCCCTTTTACTATCTCCTATCATAGGGGGTACGCCTTTGGGTACCACTTGGTTGGGTGGAATGTGCACCATACACTGTTGTGTCCCCAATTTTTGTTTGTGATGGTAGGATCTTCTAGATTGGAGAGCTCATGTGTACTAGTTGATATGTTCTATCTCTCTTTTTATTTTGTATCAGTGGATATATACATATCTATTACTCCTCTTTTCTATTCGAGGAGGATTTTTGTATCATTTAATTGTAATAATATTAGTTGAACTTCCTCATTTGGGAAATGAGCTTTGTAACTATTTTATAGAATGAATGCAATCCATAAATGATTCTTAATGTAATTGTGTCTCATGAGATGGATTTAAATGCTTTAGATGTATGTTCTTTTTATCATGAGTAATATATATTTTTTTATGCTTACATGACTTCTATATAATGGGATTCAAATGTAATGCATTGTCATGTATCTTAGAGGATGTATTCATTAAGTATAATTCATTTTGCATGTTAATATTACACTAAAGAAAAAAAATGGCTACACTTCCACTGTGTTTGTCTCATTTTGTAGGGTTATGTGGTGAGGCATTACACATGGTATCAGAGTTCAAGTATAAACACTGGGTGCTCTAGAATAATGTTGAGTTCATTAAGCTATTAGTTGTGTAGGATTTAAATTTGAATACCTATTCTTATACCTTGTTGTGTCTATGTGGGATCATGCCATCTTGGCGAGGTTGCGATAGAGGTCATGGTCATGGCTGTGAAGGCGTTCACAAATGTAGTCAATAGGATTCACCTCCCTATGTTCCTCACAATCTAAATCAAGAAAATCAAGCTTCCCAAAATGCTCTAGGAGGCAGTTATCAGAATAGGGATCCATTAGGGATTGAGGGTGCTTAGTTTCATCAATTCTTAGAGGAAACTCTTGCTCACCTTATACCGAGGTAGGACAAAGATCATATTATATATTGGGGAGAGAGAGGTACCAACACAACCACTAATAGATGTAGCCACTCATATGAGAGACCTACTTAGAGCTCATCCACCCACTTTTGATGGTTTGGGCAGTGGATTAGAGACTGAGACATGGTTGATAGACTTGGATCGGTGTTTTTCTATGCACCCTTATGGTAGTGACACCAAGGCCAAATGTGTGATCATGCACTTGAGAGACTTTGCATCTACATGGTGGAGATTGGAGGAGCAGAAGCTCCATATTGACATTAATTATGTGTCTTGAGATATGTTCATAGAAAGGTTTAGAGCTAGATTCCTTTCTCGCCATTGGCGACAATGTCGTGGAAATGAGTTTCATGCTCTGTGACAGATGGTCATGTTGGTGGAACAGTATGACCGTCGATTTTATGAGATCAAGTAGTTCACTAGCATTGGTGATGATGAGGGCATGCTTGTTTAGCACTTCATTAGGGGCTTAAATGTTGGCATCAGTGGTAGTGTTCAAGTTTTCAAACCCAAGACTATGGAGACAATAGTGGAGAAGGCTAGATTAGCAGAGGAGAATTTGGTGATGGTGTTGGGTGGCCATACTGGAGTACAAATAGGTAGTGCTTTAGCTACAGGACCGAGTTCACCTAGTGGCCAGGCTCAGGGAGGTGGACCACCTAGGTTAGAGTAGGTGCCTACATAGAGTGGTCAACAACAACAACACTCTCAGTCTCAACATGGTGGTAGTTGGATCCAAAAGAAAAGAAATCAGAGTTGGCAATGATCTCAACATGATTGTATCAATCAACCAGCCTAGAGTTCACAATCTATGATTAACTAGGGAAGTGTTCTATAGTTTGGTACTCCTCTTGGTGATAGAGGATTTAGTAGTGGTACAGGATGTTTCGCTTGTGGCCAATAGGGTCACATAGCATGACAGTGTCCTAGTAAGGGCACATCAGGTCATACTTAGAGGCCAAGAGCTTTACAATCGACACTAGAGGATGTAGGTAGATTGCATAGGGTGTTTATTGCGGTGGATAACCATCAGGACAAGCATTAGGGTGTAGTTAGAGAGGCTTCTAGAAGATGACATGTATTGTTCTTTGGAAACCATGCACATCCTGCAGCATCGAGAGTTGATCCTCAAGGGTCGAGATATTCGACAGATTAGGCTCCAGGAGGATCTAAGAGATGATACTCCGGTTACTTGGGAGGATGTGACTAGGATGAGGGAGCTCTATCCCTATTTCTTTGTAGGCTTCTAGGAGTAAACCTTATCCTAGGGGGGAGGATGTAGTACCCCTCCATTTTGCTTATGTTTTCAAACAGTGTGTTTTTCATTTGATAGACCTTGATACTATGTTGTTATTATTTGATCACTGACATTGGAGTGATGATGGTTTTTATATTTAGATGTGATGATACACTATATGGATAATTATATTTGTGACATGCTTTTAGATTAACATAGTTATTTATTTGAGTTGATATTGTTATTAAGCTCATTTGTAGTTAATTGATATTTAATTTCGTCAATCTTGATGTGACACTATATTGGTGAAGATAATGATATTGCATCACTAGCTTGCAAGCGCCCTATGATTCCACAATTTTCTCTTCATGGTGTGATTGTTCATGATTTATATATATACATGTATGACATATGCTTTGATTGTAGAATTGTAGGTATGGGACCTCGGATCCATTTGGATTCACAACTTTGAGCATGTACATTTCCCAATGGTATAGTTGATTGGGAGATAGTAACGAGTTTTCCTTGTCAATCCACAACCCTAGTCATAGTGTCTTGTCAGTCTTTGTCTGGTTATGTTGAGTTGCCAGTTTTTCCCTGTTTGCCTTGTTATTTAATTATTTTGCAAGGTTCATTATGTCGAAATTAATGTTAAATTAATTCTTTTAATGATTTTAGTGTTTATTTAATTAATTTTAATTAATATTGTTAGAATCTTTTTATTTAATTTAATTAATTAAATTTAATTATTTTGTAAAGTAATTTAATCCTTGTGATTAAATTTATTTTATAAAATAATTAGATTAAGTTTATTTAGAAATTATTATGTGAATTTGAATTATAAATTGCATAAAATAGATAAGTTAATTTGTAAATTTTCAATTATTATAATGTAAAATGTCTTGTAATTATCAAAAGATGGGTTGGTTAAAAGATATTTTAATTTTTAAATCTATGCTAGAAAATTTATTAAACACTCTTGTTGAGAAATTATTCTTTGAGAGAATATTGGCAATAACTTAAAGAGGCAAGAAGTTACTTCATAGGAATGAAAAATATATCTTTGTAGAGGTTGTTGAAAATTGGGGGAGGTTCTCATAAAGTTTTTGGGGGGCTCTGGTATTGTTGCATCTTTCTGCAACTGGTGATTTTGGAAGAGGCTTTAAAAAATTGGATTTTGTAGGGAAGCTCAACTTTAGATTTCATTTCTTCAAGCTTCTCGAAAATAGGTTCTTTATTACTTTTAATTTTACTTTGCAATCTTTGCCTATGCAAGAAGATTATGTATTTTTGTAAAAGATTTGTTTTATTTTGTAAATTGAAAGATTTCTTATACAAAAGAATTTATAATTTGTGTAGAAGCTTTTAAATTATTTTGTAAATTTATAAGGCTTCTGTGTTTAAAAATTTATCGTGAATATTTTAGTGCTTCTGTTGAAAATTTTATAGTGAAATCATTGAGCCTCTATTAAAATTATAGGAAACCAAAATGTTGTACCTATGTAGGATCATGCCACCTAAGCGAGGTCATGGTAGAGATCGTGGTCATGTCCGTGAAGTCGATCACAAAGGTAGTGAGAAGGATTTTCCTCCCCATGTTTTGCACAATCTAAATTAGGAACATTAGGCTTCCCAAAGTGCTCTAGGAGGACGTGATTAGAATCGAGATCCACTAGGGATCGAGGGTGCTCAGTTGTGTCAATTCATAGAGGAAACTCTTCCTCACCTCAGACCGAGGTAGGATAGGGATCAAATTAATATTGGGGAGAGAGAGGTACTAGCACAACCATTGGAAAACATAGTTTCTCATATGACAGACCTACTTAGAGCTCATCCATCCACTTTCAATGGTTTGGGCATCAGATTAGAGGCTGATACATGGTTGTTAGACCTCGATCAGTTTTTTTCTATGCATTGTTATGGTAGCAACACCAAGGATAGATGTGTGATCATTCACTTGAAAGACTTTGCATCTACCTAGTGAAGATTGGAGGAGCAGAAGCTCCATATTGACATTAATTATGTGTCTTGGGATATGTTCATAGAGAGGTTTATAAAAATATTCCTTTCTGACCATTGGCAACAATGTCATGGAGATGATTTTCATGCTCTATGATAGATGGCCATTTCGGCGGAGTAGTATGACCGTCAATTTTATGAGCTCAAGCAATTCGCTGGAATTGGTGATGATGAGGGCATGCTTGTTCAACACTTCATTAGGGGCTTAAATGTCAGGATTAGTGGTAGTGTTAAGGTTTTTGAACCCAAGACTATGGAGACAACAGTGGAGAAGGCTAGATTGGTGGAGGAGAATTTGGTGAGGACGTTGGGTGGCCATACTGGAGTATAGATAGGCAGTGCTTCAGTTGTAGGGCCTAGTTCACATAGTGGATAGGCTTAGGGAGCTAGACCACCTAGGACACAACAGGTGCTTACATAGAGTGGTCAACAACAACAACACTCTCAGTCTCAACATGGTGGTAGTTGGATCCAGAAGAAAAGAAATTAGAGTTGACAGCAATGTCAATGTGATCATATAAATCAACTAGCCCAGATTTCATAATCTATGGTTAACTCAGGAATTTTTTAGTAGTCTGGTACTCCTCTTGGTGATAGAGGATTTAGTAGTGGTACAAGATTTTTCTCTTGTGTCCAATAGGGTCACATAGCATGACAGTGTCCCAATAATGGCACATCAAGTTATACTCAGAGGCTAGCGGCTTTAGAGCTAATATTAGAGGATGCAGGTAGATCACATAGAGTGTTTACCACTAAGGATAACCACCATCTTGAGCACCAAGGTGTAGTTGGAGATGCTTCTGGAAAAGGATAGGCATCATTCTTTAGAAACCATGCACATCTTGTAGCATCAGGAGTTGATCCTTAGGGGTCAAGATATTCAACAGATTAGGCTCCAATAGGATCCAATAGATGATACTTCAATTACTTGGCAAGATGTGACTAGGATGAGGGAGTTGTATCCCTATTTCTTCATAGGCTTCTAGGAGTAAGACTGTTCCTAAGGGGGAGGATGTAGTACCCCTCCGTTTTGCTTATCTTTTCAAAAAGTGTGTTTTTACTTTGATAGACCTTGATACTATGTTTTTGTTATTTGATCACTAACATTGGAGCAATGATGGTTTTTATATTTAGATGTGATGATACACTATATGGATAATTATATTTGTGACATGATTTTAGATTAGCATACTTGTTTATTTGAGTTGATATTGTTATATATGCTCATCTATAGTTAATTGATATTTAATTTTGTCAGTCTTGATGTGATGTTGTATTGGTGAAGAGAATGAGATTGCATCACTCGTGTTCACTCTATGGTTCCATAATTTTCTCTTCATGGTGTGATTGTTCATGAGTTATATATATATATATACACGTATGACATATGCTTTGATTGTAGGATTGTAGGTATAGGACATCTGCTCCACCTGGATTCACAGGTTTGAACGTGTCCATTGCCCAATGGTACAGTTGATTGGGAGATAGTAATAGGTTTTCCTTGTCAAGCCACAACCCTAGTCATAGTGTGTCGTCAATACTTGTCCTTGTTTTCCTTGTTGTTTAATTATTTTGCAATCTTCATTATGTGGAAATTAATGTTAAATTAATGATTTTAATGATTTTAGTGTTTATTTAATTAATATTATTAGAAGCTTTGTATTTAATTTAATTAATTAAATTTAATTATTTTGTAAATTAATTTAATCCTTGTGATTAAATTTATTTTATAAAGTAATTAGTTTAATTAAATTAAATTTATTTAGAAATTATTATGTGAATTTGAATTATAAACTGCATGAAATAGATAAGTTAATTTGTAAATTTTGAATTATTATAATGCAAAATGTCTTGTAATTATCAAAAGGTGAGTTGGTTAAAAGATATTTTAATTTTGACATGTGTGGTAGAATATTTATTAAACACTCTTGTTGAGAAATTATTCTCGAAGAGAATATTGGCAATAATTGAATGAGGTAAGAAGTTACTTCATGGGAGTGAAAAATATATCTTTGTAGAGGTTGTTAAAAATTGGGGGAGGTTCTTAGAAAGTTTTTGGGATGTTCTCAAAAAAAAATTCGGGGGCGTAGTATTGTTGCATCTTTAAGTGGTGATTCTGGAAGAGGTTTTGAAAAATTAGATTTTGTGGGGAAGCTCAACTTCAGATTTCATTTCTTCAAGATTCTAGAAAATAGGTTCTTTATCATTTTTATTTTTATTTTGCAGTCTTTACCTGTGCAAGAAGATTATTTATTTTTGTAGAAGCTTTGTTTTGTTTTAAAAGTTGAAAGATTGCCTGTAAAAAAGAATTTATAATTTGTGTAGAAGCTTTTAAATTATTTTGTAAATTTGTAAGGCTTCTCTGTTTGAAAAAATTTCATGAATATTTTAGTGCTTCTATAGAAAATTTTATAGTGAAATCAGAGAGCCTTTGTTAAAATTATTTTTAAAACAATAGGAAACCTGAGAGGAAAACAATAGAGAAATTTATAAGTCTCTATAGGAATGGATTTGAAAATCTTCCTATAAAAAAATTGGGGAAAAATCTTGTTTGTATTGGAGAGAACTTCCTATAGAAGAATATCATTTAAGTTTGTTTTCCCAATTAATTTTATTTGGCTAGGAAAATTGGAAAACCTCTATGAAATTTTCTAAATACTTCCTATAGAAAGATTTTATGAAAATAATTTTCCCGATTAGAGCATTCATGTTGATTAATTTATACATACATATATATATGTGTGTGTATATATATATGTATACACATACACACACACACACACACACACACATATATATATACATATATATATATATATGTATATATTTGGATATATACATATACATATACACATATATATATAAATGTATATTTTTATTAAGTTTCCTATAGAAACCTTTTTTTTTCAAATTATTTAAAAGTGCCTGAGTGAAGAAATCGTACGACAATTTAATGTTAAAAATTGTAGGTTGTATTTTAAATATATATATATAATGCATGTGTTGTTGGGGCGATGGGGGCTACCCCTACAACCATCCTACACAAGGGTGGTGGTGTGGAGGGCAGCAACCAACATTGCCTTCATAGGCAGCACTCAGTGCTTCCCACCATAGGCCCACAACCCCCATGTGGGAGCCAGCCATTAAACTTACAAACCCTCGTCCATTTCTCTTATGCAATTTTGATTTCATACATGGATTTTAATTTATTAAAATTTGATTTATATATTTATATATATATATATATATATTTATAAGTAAATATATATATATTTAAATATATGTTTGTATTTTTATATGTGTTGGAAAATTGAATTTAATTTTAACATATTTAAATAATATATTTATATATGTATAATTATATATATATATATAATTTAAATAAATTTTCTTTATTCAGTGCATGCAAATGCACAAACTAGTTGTTTTATAATGCAATGATTTTAAACAGGAAGTTCATTTTTATTTTGATATAATCAAGAAATTGAAATAAAGAATTAGATTTGAATTCCTTTATTGTTTGTAAATGAAATTGTATTTAAGTTGATTTAATTCAAGCAATGTAATATTGTTTTATTAGATTTAGGAGATCCTAATGGTAGTTTATTTCCTACGTGAATTTTTTATTAAGTGTGATTTCTTCTGTTCACGTCAGTTGGGAAATTAGGGCTAGTTGTGATTCTTAAGTCTTCCAAATGATGTTACTTTACGATGGGGTTGTTATGTGTTATGGTTTAGCCTTTTATTTACCATGGGTAATGCACTTGGTTGTGATCTAGTTGGAACTCCTAGCTACTACGAATGGGATGTGTGATTCAGTTGGAACACATGGTTACAACGAATGGGGATGTGTTGTCCTTTGCACTATTGTTGATATATGTTATCAGATTTTGTGCACCTTGTCTACCCATGGTTTATGGATTATATCCTTGTGTTGTCAGTAAAAGAGTGGTTCTTTGTGGAAGTCTGGCACATGAAGGGGTGCCAAGGTAACTCACTGAGAGTTTAACCAAGTGATAAATTAATTAATTAATTAGGAGGTTTGGGTAGTTCCACACATTAATTTTAGATAATGTAGCCTCACTCATGGGCCCAAGTGTTCGTTTAGGCTTGCGATGAGTGGGAAGGCCTAGAATGGAAAGGTTGACTACCTGGTCTAACTAGAAGGTATGTTGATCTCGCATAGTTTGTTTGGGGGTACATTGACCGGTAGAGGCAGCTAGAATAACTCAAAATGGGGATCTAATAGCCTACAAAGGTTACGCCAGGGAAACCCATAGAAAATTATGTGTGAAACTCCTCCTACGACAATAGTATGTTTTGTGAAATTGATAAACTTGATTCTTTTACTCTGGAAGCAATGTAACCTTTATGTTATGGTTTGTACTTGTGTAGTATAGTCTTGAGTTTTCCTGTGTTTAGAGGTTGTTGGTTTTCCTAGGAAGCAATTTTACTATCTCCTAGCATGGGGGTTGGGCCTTCGAATACCACTTGGTTGGGTGGAATGTACACCATACACCATTGGGCCCCCAGTTTTTGTTCGTGATGACGGGATATTCCAGATTGCAGAGCTTGTGTGTACCAGTTGATATGTTTTATCTCTCTTGTTCTTTTGTATCAGTGGATATATTATATGTATTACTCATCTTTTGTATTCGAGGAGGATTTTTGTATCATGTAATTGTAATATTATTAGTTGAACTTCCTCATTTTGGAAATGAGCTTTGGAACTATTTTATAGAATGAATGCAAGCTATAAATGATTCTTAATGTAATTGTATCTTATGAGATGGATTTAAATTCTTTTGATGTATGTTATTTTTATCATGAAGAATATTTATCTATTATGGTTAGATTACTTCTGTATAATGGAATTTGAATGTAACACATTGTCACGTATCTTAGAGGATGTATGCATTAAGTATAATTCATTTTACATGTTAATATTACACTTTAAAAAAAAACAATTGCTATGCTTCCATTGTGTTTGTGTCATTTTCTAGGGTTACGTGGCGTGGCATTACATCTGAAAAGCTTGACCTGGCCTACTAAAAACTCATGCCCCAAAAATAAAGACCACAAGATATCTCTTAAACAAAGATCATCTTCAATAAAATCTCACAAGTGTGTGAATCACAAATGCAAGTGAATTATCTTTTTGATGTTATGTCCCATGTGCAAATATGAGTTCCCTCAACAATTGTTTCATGCCTCCTACAAATCACACCCAAGCATGCAATTTTATGTGTTTACATGGCATAGAACATACCCAAGACTAAATAGGAATTGAGATCATGGCCTCAATCTGAGATAAAAAAATGATTTTCCTTTTCATGCATATAGATCAGATTTTTGAACATAGGTAATTCAACCTTCCATACAAGGATTTAGAAAATGAAAGACATAGATCGAATATTCTCTGCACACATTCTTAAGAACCTAATTGATTTTAAAAACATGTATCTCAACAAATATTATTGAAGAAGAATCCAATTTTTAGCCGATAGGCTATTTGTGTCAACTTTGCTAAGAATTTTCATCAACCTCGTCATTTTTTAGGCTTGCAACGATCGATAAAAAGGTGGTGGGTGGGTTATAACTTTGGTCAGAATTTTCATCAACCTCTCAGATTTTTGGCCTTCTGATGGTCATGAAAAAGGTGGCAGAGGAAGTTGTTGGCTGCTTTGCGAATAGGGCATCGTTTGTTGGGCCACGTGGATAGAGAAGGATGCCAAAATTAAACGTTGGTTCACATCAACATTAATTGTTGTATACTTTTCATGTATTGGGGATCGTCGTAATCACAACTATTGTTTAACATTTTAGGGAATGAAACATATGTTTGGGAAATTTTCAGTAAGGCATTATTTGGTGTCGTTTTGTTGTTGTACCTAATATGAGAGCCATGAGTGACAAGGGTAAGCTTCTATGAGGGTGCAAGCTAGATTATGCTTTTTGCAGCTTCTGTGAAGGTGGGTGGAGGTTATTTTGTGTTTTTTGCAAGGGCGGATGGTTGGAAATACAAAAGAAAAGTGTTGCTTGTGATAATATTTTTCCCATTTATTTGCAAGAAAGTTGGCAAGAAGAGTTGTGTTTGAAGCAAGTGAGAAGAGGTGCATGTCGAAGAAACTCTTGGCGATATTATTTGATTTTCCAAGCTATATTGCTTGATTTTCCATAAGGTACTATTGATTGTTTCAAATACATTGTCTAATTTATTGTTCATGTTTTGTGTGTATGGTTTTTCATGGATTTGATGTTGTGATTTTTTGTGGGTTTGTGTTTATGTTTTCCATTATTTGCATATATTTGTAGGCTTCGAGAAAGAAGGCAGCCTAGAGAGAGCTAGTAGAAAGAGGTTTGTTTGAAACACGTGACAAGAGGTGCATATGGAAAAAAATGTTTGCCATATTGTTTCATTTGATTTTCCATAAGGTACTATTGATTGCTTCGAATTTTGATAAGGGCCTATTGAGTAAAGACTATATTGTTTCTGAAAATGAGTATTGTTTGGTTTAAGGTTCATGTTTTGTGTTTATGGTTTTGCATGGGTTCCTATCTATATTTTTTGTGCTTTATGGTTTCTTCATCTGGGTCTATCTTTAAACCAATATTGTTTGATTTATGGCTTCTATTTTGTGGTTATGGTTGCAATTGTATAAAATAGTCAATCCAATATGCTTTGTGTTAGCTTCCATTGGGCATTGCCAATTATAGTACTATTGCTTAAGCTATATTGTTTCATTTTGGAGGTGTTGTTGAAAAGGCTATATTGGTTGTGTTGAGAAAGGAGTGTTTTTTGTATAGGTTTGTTAGTGTCAATTTTTATAGGGTTTTTGTTTAATGTTTGTATTTTGTGGGTATATTTGCAATGGAATAATTTTTTTGAGGTTATGGAGTTTTTGTCATTTGTTATTGTATAGTTTGGGCTATATTGTGGCTTTCTGCATGTGGGTGGCTATTGAAAGTAATGTTGTTTGATTTATCGCTTTCACTTTCTAGTTATGGCTAGAACAAAATAAAATAATTAATGTTGTTGATTCTATGTTTGGTTCCATTAGGTATTATTGATTATTGTTCTCTGCCTTAGGCAATATCAGGTATATTTTAATACCAATATATATGTGTAAGATTTGAATTGTTAAGGTTATGGCATTTTGGTCAATTCTTATTGTATAGCTCGGGCTATATTGTGGCTTTCTACATCTAGGTGGTTGTTGAAAGTAATGTTGCTTGATTTATGGCTTTCATTTTCTAGTTATGGTTGGAACAAAATAAAATAATTAATGTTGTTGATTCTATGTTTGGTTACATTAGGTATTATTGATTATTGTTCTCTTCCCTAGGCTATATTGGGTATATTTTAATATCAAATGTGTATATATATATCTACATATATATGTGTACATATATACATATATTTGTATATATATTAATTTTCCATGGGTATGTTGGAAATGGGGAAAAATTCTTGACCTTATGTAGTTTTTGTCGATTGTTACTGTTTTGATTTTCCATAAGATAATATTGATTATTTCAAATATCTTCCTTGATTTATGGTTCATGTTTTGTGTGTATGGTTTTGCATCGTACTGTGATTTTATTTATTTATGGATTTTGGGTTGTGGTTATGGTTGCAATGGAATAAAATAGTCAAATCCTATAAAATTTTGTTAGCTTTCATTGCACAATGTTGATTATAGTTATGTTGCTTAAGTTATATATTGTTTTATTTTGGAGGTGTTGTTGAAAAGGCCGTATTGTTTCAATTTTTGAGGAGGTTGTGTTGAGAAAGGAGTTTTTTTTCTATGTGTTTGTTACTATCAATTTTCAAAGGGTTTCTATTTAATGTTTGCATTTTGTGGGTATGTGTGCAACGAAATAAAATTGTTGAGGTTATGGAATGTTTTTCGATTGTTATTATATAGCTCGGGCTATATTGTGGCTTTCTACATGTGGGTGGTTGTTGAAACCAATGTTGTTTGATTTATGGCTTTCATTTTCTGGTTATGGTTGGAACAAAATAAAATAATTAATGTTGTTGATTCTACCTTCGGTTGCATTAGGTATTATTGATTATTGTTCTCTGACTTAGGCTATATTGGGTATATTTTAACATCAATATATATGTGTATATATATACGTATATATGTGTGTATATATATATATTTATACATGTGTACATATATACACACATATATATATTATGGCTTTCATTTTCTAGTTATGGTTGGAACAAAATAAAATAATTAATGTTATTAATTCTATGTTTGGTTCCATCCTCACTCACAACTACCTTCAACAACAACATAAACCTAGAGAATGACACCCAACATAGAATTTTTTTTCACAAACATATGTATGTATACATAGGCCGATTGAAATGAGGAAGAACAATACAAGGGCTACTATGGTAAATGGAAGCCAAAAATGAAACAATATAGCATGAGGCAGATGCCAATAGTGAACAATGCCTTATACAAAACAACATGAACTACATAATATTAATGATTTTATTGCATTGCAACCATCACCACAAAACAAAAGATGTAAACGAAAAAATATTGTTATCAATAGTCACCCAGATGGGCAAACCCACAAAACACTAAAAAGCACAGTGAAAAATCCATACAAAACCATGGGCAAAAAAAATGAACCATAAATCAAATAATATTGTTGCGAATAAACTATATACTCTTTTTTCAAGATAACCCTATAAAAAAGGAACAATATACCCTAAAACAATGTAACTTATATAACATTAACTATTTCATTGGGTTGCAACTATCACACACAAAAGCACTATTGTCCCTCAATATTATTTGGCATTAATGTCATAAAAACAAGGTTGAGGTATTTGATTATGCACATGGTGATATTTTAGTTATTTTCTTCTTGCATGAGTTTATATATCCATGCTAGTCTATCTTGGTATTATCACCTACATTTGACATATTTTAGTGGTTGGTATGTTTCATAGCTTGGCCTATGATTAGTTTGAAATACTAAAATACATTTGCACATTTATTTGCATATTAGTCAGATGCAGTGGTAAAGACTATATGCTAGGAATTATTCAAAAGGCATTGATACATTGTATTTTTAAGGCAACATATCATTCTTTAAAAAAGATTTGAATTATTGTGAGTTCTTTGAAAAAGGTGAAAATTTGACTTTACTCAAAAAGAAAATAATAAAAGGAGGGAATGATAAAGTTTTTTAAAGTCAAAGATTAAAAGAATCTTTGTATTGTCGGTGGTAATTATTTGTTTGTTGAATGGGAATTTGATGCAGGAGCATCCAGTGGTATAAGGGCAATCTTGCATCACCCAAAAATAGTTAAATTTCAAGTTTCTCAATTTTTAGATATTTTTACATTTTTGGATACCCTTTTCATCATAATGAAATTCCCAATTTATGGTTTTTATTTTCTATTCCTGGGTGGAAATATATTGTAGTTTTAGTTTCCCATATTTGCACCTGAAAATCTTTCGAGTTAGATTTGAGGCACTTAGAATTCCTAGATCGGACCCAAAACTTGCCAAAATTGGCATGGAAGATTTTAAATGTGTTGTTGACTTTGTGACCTTTCCAACGGTTCAAACGGTTTGTGAATCAGAGTCTCGGATCAAAAGTTAATGCCCCGGGAAGTTGGCGCACTTTCTAGAAGATACAATTGAAAATGCTCTTTTGAAATTTGAACTTCATGTTGTAAATTTTTGGTGCCAAACTGCCTAAACTCAAATTTGAATGTTGTTTTGGCTCCAAACTAAAGAGGATATCTATTTATGGACAGGTTTCTAATTTTTGGGTAACTTTTTGGGGACAAGCTCGCATATTGCGAAAGGGTTATTCTATAGCTTTCTGTAACTTGCATGTGTCATAGAACTTGGGGATTTGAGATCCTCTGCATGTAAGAAGCTCCATTTTCTGAATAATAAAATTATTCTCTTGTTTGTGGGTTATTTTCTAAGTCTTGGGCTGCACCCTCATCAAGTGGTATCAGAGCAAGGTTTTCTTGAGCGTGTGGATAGATCGCCGATCGTGAGGTAGTTCACACTAGGACCGTGGTTGTGGGTTGAGGTCAAGAAAGATGCCTCCAAGAGTGATGCCTGGTAGGCATGGTGGTGCCAGAGGTGGTCGAGGTGGCAAAAATGCTAGTGGAAGAGATGCAATGGCAACCCCTAGAGACAGATTGATGTGTTACAAGAGTAGTTGAGAAGAGGGGTAAACCCAAGGGAGGAAAGTGAGGATGAAGGAGAAGAAGAAGGTTCAAATGCAGAAGAGGAAGAATAAGCAATTGATAAAGACCAAATGCATCTAATAAGGGCCATTTCAAAGATTGGGAAAAGACCCAGAGCAGAAGTCCCCAATTATTTCGGAAGTCTGAACCCGGAAGAGTTGATCGACTGGATCAATGAGCTAGAAGAATATTTTCAATATGAGGAAATAGAGGACCCAGATTAGGTTAAGTTTGCAAAAATGAAGCTGAAGGGCCATGCCAGTATTTGGTGGAAAGAGGTCCAGTTGGAAATAAATCGAAGAGGAAAAGGAAATATCACCAGATGGGACCGCATGGTAGAGAAACTAAAGAAGTAGTTCATACCAGTGGACTACAAGTTAGATCTGTTGAAGAAATTGCAAGGGTTGAAGCAAGGAAGCAGATCTGTGAAAGAATATACTGAAGAATTTCATAAGATAATCATCAAAATAGGCCACACAGAGGCCAATAAGGAGAAGATAGCCCGATATCTTAATGGGCTACGACTGAGTATTCAAGAGGAGTTAAGCCTAGTCAGAATGACCACCATTGAAGATGTGTATCAGTTTGCTCTGAAGGTGGAAGAGAAACTAAACAAAATATTTGATGGCAAGCAAAAAGGACGAGGAGGTCAAAGTGGAAGGGGTAGTGGAAGACCTTCAGGAAGCCGAAATGATGATGAAAAGAAAAGTGAAGATGTGGGTACCAACCAAAGCTAAAGGAATGACAACTTCTACTGCCCTCATGATCAAAACAGTGGTGATCAAAGAGGTAGAGGATGAGGGAGATATGGACAAGGATCTGGAAGAGGTAGTTTCAAAAGAACATGTTTCTAGTGTGGTGAAGAAGGGCATCGAGCATATGAATGTCCACAACACCAAGGAAGGGTTGCACATGCAGACGAGGAGGCCCAATCTGAAATTTCAGATGATGCTGAAAGGGGAGAAGCCCTAGTGATTAGGAGAGCCCTAGTGACTAAGGAAAAGGAACCAGAACAGAGGAAGAATCTATTTCATACAAGGTGCAAGTGTGAAGGAAAATGTTGTGATGTCATTATTGACAGTGGGAGCATCAATAATCTAGTGTTAGAAGAAATGGTCACAAAGTTGAAGCTAAAGAGGGAAAGGCACCTGCACCCGTATTGGATTGCCTGGTTGTAGAAAGACCACAAAGTTTTGGTCAATGAGCAGTGCCTAGTAAAGCTCAAGATCGGGAGCTACCATGATGAGGTACTCTATGATATCATCCCCATAGATGCATGTCACATGTTGTTGGGGAGGCTGTGGTAGTTCGATAGGCGAGCTATACATGATGGCCATGTAAACAATTATTCCTTGACAAAGGATGAGGTTCGTCATAAGCTGAAACCCCTGAAGGAGACCAAAGAAAAGGTATGTAGTAATGCTAGAATTTGTTATGTAGATGGAAGAAAAATTTTAGAAGGTATGAAGCATGAGCGTGTGTGTTATGCATTGATTCCTAGAGTGAGTAAGGAGGATAGTGAGAAGGTTCCAGAAGAAGTTTCTAAGATGTTGGATGAGTTTTATGATATTGTTTCTGATAATGTACCTAAGGGTTTACCACCAATAAGGAAGATCAGTCATCAGATTGACTTGATTCCTGGAGCCAATTTTCCAAATAAGGCAGCTCATAGAATGACTCCAACAGAAAATAAGGAGTTGAACAAAGAAGTTCAAGAGTTGTTGAGAAAGGGTTTGATACAGGAAATTTTGAGTCCATGTGCAGTACCTGTAGTACTAGCACCAAAGAAGGATGGGGAGTGGGGGATGTGTATGAATTCCTGAGCCATAAACAAGATAATAATCAAGTACATATTTCCCCTGCCAAGGATGGATGACCTGATGGACTGTTTGAGTGGAGCTAGTACTTCACAAAGATTGATCTGAAGAGTGGATATCACCAGATCCCGATTCGAGAGGGAGATGAATGGAAGACTACCTTCAAGACCAAAAAGGGCTTGTACGAGTGGTTAGTCATGCCTTTTGGGCTAACCAATGCACTAAGCACATTCATGCGGCTCATGAATGAGGTACTAAAAGAATTTCTAGGAATTTTTGTTATTGTGTATTTAGATGATATTTTGATTTTCAGTAAGATGTTGGATGAGCATCTGATGCATATTCAGAGAGCCTTTGAGAAGTTAAGAGAAGAGAAACTGTTGATTAATCTGAAGAAGTGTAGTTTTATGAAGAGAGAGTTAGTGTACTTGGGGTTTGCTGTCTCAGCAGAAGGTCTCAAGATGGACCCAAAGAAGGTGAAGGCTATTCTGGAATGGCCTATCCCAAGAACTACTATCAAGGTGAGATATTTCCATGGTTAGGCTAGTTTTTATAGAAAGTTCATTAGAAACTTTAGTAGTATTTATGGACCCCTGACTGAAACAATGAGAGGGGATAGAAAAGAATTCAAGTGGAGCACTGGAGTGGAAAAGAGTTTTGAACTATTGAAGCAGAAGGTAACAAAGCAACCTATTCTAGCCCTCCTAGAATTCAACAAGGTGTTTCAGGTGGATTATGATGCCAGTGGTTGTGCCATTGGAGCAATGTTGAGCCAAAAGGGTAAGCCCATTGCCTATTTCAGTGAAAAGTTAAATGATGCCAAGAGAAAGTATTTTGTATATGATCAAGAATTTTATTTAATAGTTCAAGCATTAAAGAAATGGAGACATTATTTATTGCCAAAGGAATTTGTTCTATATACTGATCATCAGGCCTTGCAGTACGTAAATAGTCAAGGAAAATTAAATAAGAGGCATATGAAATTGGTAGAGTTTTTGCAGAGTTATACCTTTGTTTTGAAACATAGGAGTGGGAAGTCAAATAGAGTTGCAGATGCCTTAAGTAGGAGGCATACATTGATGAAAAAGATGCAGATTGAAGTGGTTGAATTCAATGAACTCAAGACATTGTATGCAGAAGATCCTAATTTTGTAGAGGCTTGGAAAGCTTGCAAGGAACCTATTATAGTTAGTGATGTCACAATAGTGGTTTACAATTCCTGAGAGGAACGAATTTGAGCTAAAATCACATATTTTTAGAAAATATAATGATTTAAGCCTTAAAAAGATAAATTTTAAGGATTCCAATTGAAGAGGGTTTGATCAAATCACCTTAGATCAAACCCCCTTGGATAGAACCTTGCTAGTTTTAAACCATACCTATAAATACGTCTCCTTTACACCTATCAAAATGCTGATAAAAAATCACTTTTGATTTAGCTTTTGGGGGATCAAATGAATTCATTTAAAATTTATTTGAAATGATTATGGTATTCCTCATTACAAGCTATCCAATGAATATAATTTTAATATGTTTTGGTTTTGTTATGTATTTGTTTTTTAAGTTTTATTAAACATTGATTTTTCATCGAAAATGAATTTCTTTGTTCTTCACATGTGGAAAAATAGAATATTATCAAAAAAAAAAATTGAAAAATATGAGTGCAGCAGATATTGAAGTCCTTGATCCAACAAAAAATAAATAAATAAATTTTGACATATATAAAAAAAGTTACACATTATACGGTCACGCTATGTCTGAATTGTAATTCATTTGACTTTGAAACTTAATTAAGGAAAAAATATTCAATAAAAAACTATCTAACCAAGTGGAAGCACTAGATATTAGAGTTACAAATCTAAATTTGAAAGAATTAGAATTTTATCCTTCATGGAAAAAAATTTATGTTATCACGGTGTGCATCACCTTTTAAAATGTTGTTTTAAAAAAATCAATTTTGTGGGAGATGAAAAAAGAAGTGCAATTTGATTCCAAAAATTTTGAAAAAAATATTTTTAGAATCTACAAAAAAATTTGATGAGACTTTAGTTTGCACCATCTTCAAATTCCTCATGGTTTAGCCTCTATAGGTGCCCAAATGTGAAGATTTAGTTAAAAATAATAATTTCAGTGTCCAGTTTGGCCAAAAATTGTAAACCACTATTATGGGATCGGCAGACAAAGTGGTTGGATTTCTTAATCTAGGATGGCATGCTATTTAAGGGAAGTCAATTGTGTATCCCGAGGAGTTCCATGAGGGAGAACCTGATAAAGGAGAAGCATAGTGGAGGAATGGCAGGACATTTTGGTCGAGATAAGACCATTGCCATTATCAGTGAGCATTATTATTGGCCTTAGTTGTCACAAGATGTGAAGAAGTTTGTACAAAGCTGCAGGGTATGTCAAATGGCTAAAGGAGTGAGCCAGAATACAGGCTTATATTAGCCCTTACCTGTACTAGAGAGGCCATGGGAGGATATAAGTATGGACTTTGTTCTTGGTTTGCCAAGGACACAATGAGGGAATGATTTAGTCTTTGTGGTGGTGGATAGGTTTTCAAAGATGGCACATTTCATTCCATGTCAAAAGACCCATGATGCAGTCCACATTGCTGACTTTTTCTTCAAAGAGGTGGTGAGGCTACATGGTCTACCAAAGAGTATTATTTCATATCGTGACACCAAATTTGTGGGGTACTTTTAGAGGACCTTGTGGAAGAAGCTGAAGACATAGTTGAAGTTCAGTTCTGCACACCATCCACAAATAGATGGGTAGACAAAGGTTGTTAACAGGAGTCTAGGTAACCTACTAAGATGTTTGGTAGGAGATAAACCCAAGGGATGGGACTTGATCCTACCCCAGGCAGAATTTTCTTACAACAATTCTGTCAACAGAAGCACTGGTAGATCACCATTCCAAATTGTGTATGGAGGTAACCCTAGAACAGCTCTAGAATTGAGGAAGATGGACCAAGAGAAGACAATAAGTGCTGAAGTCAAAGATTTTGCAGAACACATCAAGGATATACATGAGAAGGTAAGAGAACATATTAACAAGATGAATATGTAGTATAAGGCTAAGGTAGATCAAAAGAGGAGGTATAAGGAGTTTCAGATTTGTGATGAAGTGATGGTCCACTTGAGGAAAGAAAGGTTTCCAGTGGGAACATATAACAAATTGAAGATGAAGAAGTTTGGTCCCTGTAAAATTTTGAAGAGGCATGATTCAGGGAATGCATATGAGGTAGAGTTGCTAGATGGATTCAACATTACCCCTGTGTTCAACATTTCAGATTTGACAGAGTATCATGAAGGTGGTATAAAGGAAGTACCAATGATAGAATAGTGTGGGATTCCAGCACCCACTTCAGAAAAGGAGATTGAAGAAATCCTGGATAGTCGTGTGGGAAGGAGTACGAGGAACATGCAGTATGAAGAATATCTAGTGAAATGGAAAGGAAGGCATGTTGAAGATTCATCCTAGTTCCCTAAGGCAAAGGTCGACCATTTGGGTTTTCCTCCACCACCTGAGATGTGATGGGGTCACTTCTCAAATTACCCTAGGTGTTTGATGCAAGAGCATCCAGTGGTGTAAGGGAAATCTTGCATCACCCAAAAATAGTTAAATATCAAGTTTCTTAGTTTTTAGATGTTTTTACATTTTTGGATACCTTTTTCATCATAATGAAATTCCCAATTTATGGTTTTTATTTTCTATTCCTGGGTGGAAAGATATTGCAGTTTTAGTTTCCCATATTTGCACCTAAAAATATTTTGAGTTAGATTTAAGGCACTTAGAGTTCTAGGATCAGCCCCAAAACTTGCTAAAATTGGCGTAGCAAATTTTGAGCGTGTTGTTGACTTTGTGACCTTTCCAATGGTTCAAACGGTTCATGAATCGGAGTCCTGGATCAAAAGTTATGGCCCCAGGAAGTTGGTGCACTTTCTAGAAGATACAATTGAAAATGCTCTTTTGAAATTTGAACTTCATGTTGTAAATTTTCAGTGCCAAACTGCCTAAACTCAAATTTGAATGTTGTTTTGGCTCCAAACTAAAGAGGATCTCTATTTATGGACAAGTTTCTAATTTTTGGGTAACTTTTTGGGGACAAGCTCGCATATTGTGAAAGGGTTATTCTATAGCTTTCTGTAACTTGCATGTGTCATAGAACTTGGGGATTTGAGATCCTCTATATGTAAGAAACTCCATTTTCTGAATAATAAAATTATTCTCTTGTTTGTGGGTTATTTTCTAAGTCTTGGGCTGCGCCCTCATCAGAATTCTTTCCCATCATAATTCCCAGATGTGAAATTTCATTATGATGGATTTAAAGTCTTTGAAGACTTGGATATGCATCATCGATGTTTGATTCATTTTGTTAGGGTTGATTACCCTAATCATGGAGCTGGTAAAAAGGAAAGCTTGTTTCAGAATTTGTTTGCAAGGGTCTTTGAGAAAAAAAATAGAAAGATCCCAAGCCTATTTCATTATTGTTTTTGTTAAAAGAGCTCTCTCGATCTAGGGCATTAACATTATTGGCATGGCATGACAGTTTTGGAAGGAAATGTGTCAGCTAAGACTCAAGCATGATCATGGTAGTTGGTATATCAGGTGCTATGTTTCAATACACAATTTCTTATTTATTATCTTAAGCAAAATAAAGAAAATGTTTATGCTTTTATTAATGACGTTATAAACTAATCTCTTGTTCGAGCTGTTGTAAGAAATGAGATTTTCTCACTAAAACTATGGTATGTTTTATTGTATACGGGGTTCTGTGCCTTCTAAGATAGAGCGGTTGTTAATGATTTGGTTGTTTGTTTGGACACTTGGGTCTCGATAATATTTTGTTTTCTTCATTACTTCACAATTTTCCTGGCAGTTTTTTAAAGGTTGTTATGTCAAGTTTGTTTAAAGAAGTAAAACAAGAGAAATTGTTTTTTATTACACTTGTGTCAGGTCTGCTAATACATGTTCTTTTTGTTGTTAAAAATATTAAAAAAAACCAAGTCTTGGTTGGGCATGTTGTTGAGGATTAAGGGTTTTTCTTTTACAAAAAAAAAATCTTTCTTTAAAAACCTCACTTCAGGTCTTTCATGATAAGGGTATTTGTCTTGTTAAATATAATATGTTTTCCTTTTATTAGAAAACCCTGTCATTGTTTATGGTTTGTCAGCTCTATAGATTATGTGGTAGTTAAGCAAGTTTGTTTACTAAGGAATTATAGTTGAAGACTTGCATTAAAGGATGTGATTTTGTAACTAGCAAGGGTAGTTTCAGATACGGTTTCTGATGAAAGTTGCTCATACAACTTTCAAACAGTTTCTTTGCTTCAAAACAGAGATCATATAAAATGTTTTGTAATGCTCATTAACAAGGATGATGAGAGGTTTTGATAAACATGGGTTATATATTTCAGAAAAGACAATATATATATTGGTTTTTAATCTGGAACCTTGTAACTTTGATTCTGAAGTCATGACAGAATAGAGTATGTGATTCTCTAGTGCTACCACAATAGTGGTTTACAATTTCTGGGAGGAACTGATTTTTGCTGAAATCACATATTTTTAGAAAATATAATGATTTAAGCCTTGAAAAGTTTCATTTAAAGAATTCCAATTGAAGAGGGTTTGATGAAACTACCTTAAATCAAACCCCCTTGGATAGAACCCTGCTAGTTTTAAACCATACCTATAACAAAGTCTCCTTTACACCAATCAAAATGCTGATAAAAAAACCACTTTTGATTTACCTTTTCGGGGACCAAATGAATTCATTTTAAATTTACTTTTTGCAAGTATGTAGTCCTTATTATAAGCTTCCCAAAAAGTATAATTTTACATAAATTTAATTTGATTATTATATTTATTTTTATTTCTCGTGAATGTAGGGTTTTCACCAAAAATCAAGCTCTATGTTATGCACATGTGGAAAAATAGTAGATTATTAAAATAAAAAATAAAAAAATATTAGTGCACCAGATATTGAAGTCCTTGATCCAATAAAGAAAAAAGAAATTGAATTTCAATACATACAAAAAAATTTACATGTTATACGGTCGCACTATGTCTGAATTATAATTGGTTTGAATTTGAAACTAGATTAAAGAAAAAATATTTAATAAAAAACTATCTAACAAAGTGGAAGCATTAGATGTCAAAGTTTCAAATCTAAATTCAAAATAATTATAATTTTATCCTTCATGGAGAAGAAGTTGTGTTATATAGTGAGCATCACTTTTTAAAAATGTTGTTTTCTAAAAAAAACTAGTTTTCAAGGGAGATGGAAAAAGAAGTGCAATCTGATTCCAAAAACTTTGAAAAAAATATATTTAGAATCTATAGACAAATTTTCAAGAAACTCTAGTTTGCATCATCTTCAAATTCCTCATGGTTTAGCTGCTATAGGTGCCTGAAAGTGAAGATTTAGTTAAAAAAATATTTCAATGTCTAGTTTGGCCAAAAATTGTAAACCACTATTGTGGGATCGTGAAATAGAAAATAACTCTATATTTAAATTGCTTCATATTTGTACATTCTCACAAGACTATTAGTGAGATAACACTATTGTCAGTGAGACAAATCAGCCAGTGAGGCTTTGTACAAAGAATATTTTTCAGATAACACCAATGAGGCCAAATTCGAGTGGTTTTATTCCCTAGAAGGGTTTCCACTCAAGATAAAATCTGTGTCAATCTTTTAAGTGTGTTTGTTAATTATCTAGTTATTTCATATTTTCAGCGTAAGTTCATTCATGATCTAATTATCATTTAAAGAATTAAAAATTTAATTTGATCATTAACACTAATTCACCCCCCCTCTCAATGTTAATTGCACTCTAACAATTGGTATCAAAGCCAAACCTTGTTGTTGAGTCAACTTGGGGATCCTACTTAGGAGTGCTAATGGCAACATAAGAAGGTTTGTCTACAACTAGAGCACCACTCTTTTATGGTACTGGTTATGCCTTTTGGAATTTTAGGATGCAAAAAAATATTAACTCTCTAGGATATGATGTGTGGGCAGTAGTAAAAAATGCATATACTGCTACATCACCCCCTTCTGATGTTGATCAGAAATGAGAATATGATTGCAATGCAAAAGATGAAAATGCTATTTGTTGTGGACTTACTAATGATGTCTTGACAAAAATAATGGATTGTAAGAATGCTAAAGCTATACGGGATAAATTGTCCAATATCGATGAAGGTGATGAGAAAGTTAAAGAAGCAAAACTTCAAAACTATAGGTTTAAATTTGATAGTCTACAAATGGGTGAGGATGAAAAGATTGCTAATTTTTTCTTTAAAATTCAAGAAAGTGTAAATGCAATCAGAGGTTTTGGAGAAAATCTTCCTAAAAATCTTGTTGTTCAAAGGGTTTTGAGATCTTTACCCACTAAGTTTGACCCAAAGATTGCAACAATTGAAGAAAGAGACATTAATAAGGTAACTCTTGATGATCTCCATGGTTTCTTTACTGCTTATGAGATGAGATTGAATGAACATAACTCTATAATTAGGGAATCTACTTTTAAAGCTATTAAAAAGGATAATGATAAAATAGAGTCTGATTCCTTAGATGAAATAGAGTTCTCTTTTGTAAGTAAACTAAAAAGAGGCTTAGGCAAGTATAAAGGAAAATTACCCTTTAAATGCTTTAATTGTGGAAAGATAGGACACTATGTAGCAAACTATCCTCACAAAGATCTTGATAGTGATGATGAAAATGATAAAAGGACCTCAAAGAAAAAGTAACCAAACTTCAAAAAGAAAAATGCCTTTAAAAAGAAGAAAAGTCTTTATGCTGATGTGACTAATAGTGGTTCAGTTGAATCTTGTGATGAGACTGAAGAAATTTTGTTTATGGCTGAGGTTATTCCTATAAAGCAAGTTGAATCAAATTCTAAATTAGAAATTGATCTTGAGGGAAAATTGAAATCTGCTCTCAAAGAAATTAAGAAATTGAGAGAAGAAGCAATTACTTTGAAAGATAAAGATCAGGAAAGTGTACAAATTATTTCTGATTTAACTCTTAAAGGAGAAGAAACTAGAAAAAATCTTGAGATAACTCAAGAAAAATTGAAACATAAGGAGGATAGATGCTGCTCTTTGGAGGCAGAAGTTGATAAGCTCAGAAATCAACTTGTCTTTCCTAATGAGGGTCAATGTTCAAATCACGATAGAAAAGGTAAAGGTAAGATTTCTAATCATAATTCTAGCTTCAATGGTTATTGTTTCAATTGTAAACAATTTGGTCATAAGGCTAGTATTTGCAAGGTTTTATCTAAGAGAAGCTATAATATTGTTAATGGGAATCTCTATAAATTTCTTGTTAATCTTCAATGTTATGAATGCAAAGAAGTAGGTCATATACCAGTATTTTGTAAATCTAATTTAAGAGTGCATTCAAACAGAGCTAATAGAACCAAATTTGTTTGGAGGCCTAAAGGTGTTAAAGATTTGATAGTTGAAACAACTTTTCATTCTATTAAGAGAGATTTTTGGGTTCTTGATAGTGGCTACTGTCATAATATGATTGCTGAGAGAAACAAATTTATAGACTATGAGGATTATTCTGGTGGTTTTGTTAAGTTTGGAAATGATCATTGTATTCCTATAGTTGGAAAATGTACTATTTTGCTTGAAAATAAAATCCACATCAATGATGTTTATTATGTGGAAGGGCTAACTCACAATCTCCTGAGTGTAAGACAAATTTGTGAAAATGGATTTGAAATAAATTTCTTTGACTCAAGGTGTGAAATTCAAAAGAAATCTGGCAAAATAGTGGCAGTAGGTTACAGAACAAATGGTAATGTGTATTATTTGCAAGAGAGCTCAAATGATAAGCAAGAAAGTAATGTTTTCTTTATGAGTCAAATTTATGAGTCTAACTTATGGCATAGAAGATTTGGCCATATCAACTATGCAAATTTAGTAAAGATAAGTAAAAATAAAATTTTAGAAATATTCCTATAATATCTAAACCAGTTAATCAAATTTGCAAAGAATGTTAGGAAGGAAAAAAAGCTAGAGCAAGTTTCAAAGCAAAAGAATACAAGTCAACCAGACCTCTACAACTTATTCACACTGATCTATGTGGACCAAAAAGGACTAAGTCCTTGAATAATGAGAGGTATTTCATGCTTTTTATAGATGACTATAATCGTATGACTTGGGTAAAATTTCTGGTACATAAGGGAGAAGCTTTCCATAAGTTTAAAGTTTTCAGAAAGATGGCTGAAAATGAATCTAATCTAAAAATCAAGTGTCTTAGGTCAGATAGAGGAGGGGAATTTACCTCACAGGAGTTTGTTTTTTATTGTGAAGATCATGGAATGAAGAGGAAATATTCATCCTCTAGGACACCACAACAAAATGGTGTTGTTGAATGCAAAAATTAAATAGTGAAGCAAATGGCAATAGCTATGTTGCATGATGTAGCTCTGTCAAACACATATTGGAAAGAAGCGGTGCATAATACTTTTTACATTTTGAATAGAGGTCAGATAAGAACTAAGACACAACATAAACCGTATGAATTATGGTATGGTAGGACTATTAATGTAGGATATTTCAAAACATTTGGCAGCAAGTGCTTTAGAAAGAAAGACACTGATAGCATTGGAAGCTTTGAATCAAGGAGTGATGAATGTATATTTTTGGGATATTCGACACACAATAAAGCATATAAGTTTTATAATAAAAGATTAAGGAAAATTGTGGAAAGTGCCAATGTGAAGGTTGATGAAACCTTCTAGAATTGTGAACAACAAAAGAAGTTTTATGATGAAGAATTTATTGTGCATACATCTCATACAGATCTGCAAGATCAAAATAAATATTCAAGTTCAACAAAATCTAAGAAGTTCACTAAACAAAATGTGGTGATAATATTGTTGAACCCTCTCAGTTGTCTTCTTGATTAATGAAATAGAAGCATCCTACTGATCAAATTATTGGTGATATGTCAAAAGGAGTTCAAACTAGAAGAAAATTTTTAGGTACAAAAGGTAATGATGAACAAGTTTATTTATCTTTGATTTTAGAAATAGAGCCTAAGATGTATTTTAAGGCTAGTAGTGATAGTTGTTGGATTAGAGCTATGCATGAAGAACTTGCTCAAATTGAAAAAAAAAAACTTGGGAACTAGTTCCTAGACCTAAAAATAAAAATGTCATTGGTGCAAAATGGGTTTTTAGGAACAAGATGGATGAACAAGGGAATACAGTCATAAATAAAGCTAGATTAGTTTGTAAAGGTTATTCTCAAGTTGAAGGATTGGAATTTGATGAAACTTTCACTCTTGTGGCTAGGTTAGAAGCAATTAGAATGTTTTTGTCTTACTCTGTGTATAAAGGTTTTAAAGTATTTCAAATGGATGTTAAAACTACCTTTATCAATGGTGACTTGACAAAAGAAGTTTATATGGAACAACTTGAAGGCTTTGTTGTTGCAGGTAAATAATCTTATGTATATAGGCTGAAAAAGGCCATCTATGGTCTAAAACAGGTTCCTAGAGCCTGGTATTCAAAATTGGACACCTATCTACATGAACAAGGCTTCTCAAAAGGTGCAATAGACAACAATTTATACTTCAAAGTGAAGGATGATAGTATTATAGTTGTTGTTTACGTTGATGATATTATATTTGGCATTAATAATGATGCTTTGTGCTCTCAATTTCTAGAAATCATGAAGTATAAATTTGAAATGTCAATGATTGGTGAACTCTCTTTCTTTTTGGGTCTTTAAGTTGGTCAACTTGATAAAGGGATATTTATCTCACAAACAAAATATGCTAAAGAAATGTTGAAATTTTTTCAAATGATTGAGTGTAAACCAGTTGGGACTCCTATGGAAACTAGTTTCAAACTCTCAAAGGAAGTTGATCATGTTGATGTGGATCATACCATGTACAGATCCATGATTGGTAGTCTCTTATATATAACTACCACAAGGCATGATATTATGCAAGTTGTATGCTTGGTTTCATAGTTTTAGTCTGGACATAAGATGCCACATTTGAATGCAGTAAAAATAATTATGAAGCATGTTGCTAGCACACAATATTTTGGTTTGTGGTACCCTAAAAATGGTGATTTCACATTGGTTTCTTACACCGATGCTGACTAGGCTAGAAATATTTATGATAGGAAAAGTACTTCAGGGGGTGCATTCTATCTTGGAGGCATATTAGTAGCCTAGCATAATAAGAAGTAGGATTAGGTATCCTTGTCAATTGTTGAGGCAAGATATATAACAACTGCTACCTGTTGTACTTGGGTGCCTTGGATAGTTCAAACCTTGAAGGAAATACAGGTTGATGTTGCTAGACCTCTTCACATTTTATGTGATAATACAAGTACTATCAATATCTCTAAAAATATTGTGCATCATTTTAGAACAAAGCATATTGATATAAGGTATCATTTTTTGTGTGAAAAGGTGTTGGAAAGTGAAGTTATACTAGATTTTGTGGCATCCAATGAACAGGTAGCTGATATATTTACCAAACCCCTTCATAAAGCTAAGTTTGAAACTCTCAGAGACAAGCTTGGTGTTGTCTCTATTAGTTCTCTTCCATGTTAACTTCACTACATGGAGTCAGGGGGGGTATTTTATGCATACTCTTTTATCCCTTAGTGTCTATTTGGCATTATGAGCATATTTCATGTGTGGTTTTGTTCCTCTATTTTTTGGCATTGTGTCAAAAGGGAGAGAATTTTGGGGCTTGCTATATGTAGTATTCAGATGTTATGCAGTGTTTACGATGTGCTTTTTTTTTGGCAATGATCTATTGTTTTTTGTAGTGATACACAATGTTTATGATGATATGATTGGTTTATCCGATATGTAGTGTTTATGATGATATGATTTATTTATCTAGTTTTCAGTTGTATCTAATGGTTTCTTTGATATGTGACAGTCTAATGGATATGTACTTCATGCAGTCATCATGTTCAAAATAGGTATATTATAGCTATGATGTGACTGATTAACCTTTGTGTTTGACATCAATGACAAAGGTGGAGTTTGTTGTCCCTCACTATTATTTGGCATTAATGTCATAACACCAAGATTGAGGTAACTGATTGTGCACATGGTGATATTTTAGTTCTATTCTTCTTGCATGATTTTATATATCCATGCTAGTCTATCTTGGTATTATTACCTACATTTTACATATTTCAGTGGTTTGTATGTTTCACAGCTTGGCCTGATCAGTTTGAAATACTAAAATCCATTTGCACATTTATTTGCATATTAGTCAGATGTAATGGTAAAGACTATATGCTAAGAATTATTCAAAAGAATTGACACATTGCATTTTTAAGGAAACATATCATTGTTTGAAAAAATCCTTGAATTACTATGAGGAGTTCTTCGAAAAAGGTGGCAAATTGACTTTACTCAAAAAGAAAATAATAAAAGGAGGGAATGATCAAGTTTTTTTAAAGTGAAAGATTAAAAGAATCTTTGTATTGTAGGTTGTAATTATTTGTTTGTTGAATAGGAATTATTTCCCATCATAATTCCCAGATGTGAAATTTCATTATGATGGATTTAAAGTCTTTGAATACTTGGATATGCATCATCAATGTTTGATTCATTTTGTTAGGGTTGATTACCCTAGTCATGACACTAGTAAAAAGGAAAGCTTGTTTCAAAAAAATTTTGCGTGCGTCTTTGTGCAAAAGCAATAGAAAGAGCCCAAGCCTATTTCATTATTTTTTTGTTAAAACAACTCTCTCGAGCTAGGGCTCAGTCTGAAATAGTTAGGGCATTAACATTCTTGGCATGGCATGATAGTTTTGGAAGGAAATGTGTCATCTTGGACTTGAGCATGATCATGGCAGTTGGTATATCATGTGCTATGTTTCAATACATAGTTTCTTATTTAACGAGTATCTTAAACAAAACAAAGAAATTTTTTATGATTTTATTAATGACGTTGTGTACTAATCTCTTGTTTAGGCTATTGTAACAAATGAACTTTTTGCACTAAAACTGTGGTATGCTTTCTTATATAAGGGGTTTTGTGGCTTCTAAGATAGAGCGGTGGTTAATGATTTGGTTGTTTGTTTGGACACTTGGGTCTGGGTAATATTTTGTTTTCTTCATTACATCATAGGTTTCCTGGTAGTTTTTTAAAGGTTGTTATGTCAAGTTTTTTTAAAGAAGTAAAACAAGAGAAATTGTTTTTTATTACCCTTGTGTCAGGTCTGATAACACATATTCTTTTTGTTGTTAATAAGAGTGAAACAACCAAGTCTTGGTCAGGCCTATTGTTTAGGATTAAGGGTTTGTCTTTTACAAAATGTTTCTTCTTTAAAAACCCCACTTAAGGTCTTTCATGATAAGGGTATTTGTCTTGTAAAATATCATATGTTTTCCTTTGATTAGAAAACCCTGTCATTGTTTATGGTTTGTCGGCTCTACAAATTATGTGGCAATTAAGAAAGTTTGTTTAATAAGGAATTATAGTTGAAGACTTGCATTAAAGGATGTGATTTTGTAAATAGCAAGGGTAGTTTCAGATATGATTTCTGATGGAAGTTGCTCATATAGTTTTCAAATAGTTTCTTTGCTTCAAAACAAAGATCATATAAAATGTTTTGTAATGCTCATTAATGAGGACGATGAGAGGTTTTGATAAACACAGGTTATATCTTTCAGAAAATATTATATATATATATATATATATATATATATATATTGGATTTTAATCTAGAACATTGTAACTCTAATTTTGAAGTCATGAAAGAATAGAGTATGTGATTAGTGAAACAAAGATCAACTCTATATTTAAATTGCATCATATTTTTAGATTCTCACAAGACTATCAGTGAGATAGCACCATTGTCAGTGAGACAAATTAGCCAGTGAGGCCAAATTCGAGTGGTTTTATTCCCCGTGAGGTTTCCACTCAAGAAAAACTCTGTCAATCTTTTAAATGTGTTTGTTCATTATCTGTTCATTTCATATTTTCAGCATAAGTTCATTCATGATCTAATTATCATTTAAAGAATTAAAAATTTAATTCAATCGTTAACACTGATTCAGCCCCCTCTCATTGTTAACTGCACTCCAACAAGCACAACTCCAAGCAATGGCTCACATGCAAAACCCACAAAACATAGAAAGCTCCTAGTAATTGACTGACTCAAAACCTTCACCAGGAAAATGTGAACCCTAAATGAATCAATATTGGTTTCAATGGTAACCCAGATGTGAAAATACACCAAAATCACAGTAGATTAACTATTTTGCAACCATTCACACAAACTAGAAACCATAAATAAAACAATATTTCCAATAGGAATTTGAATCAATATTGGTTTCAATGGTAACCTAGATGCGAAAATACACCAAAAACATAGTAGATTAACTATTTTGCAACCATTCACACAAAATGGAAGCCATAAATAAAACAATATTTCCAATAGTCATGCACATGCCAAAACCCACAAAACACAAGAAATCTTGATTTCAAGATTCACCAAAAACACACCAAATTAACTATTTTGCAACCATTCACATAGAACCGAAGCCATAAATGGAACAATATAGCCAATAGCCACCCACAT
This sequence comes from Sequoia sempervirens, assembly GCA_007258455.2. NCBI lineage: Eukaryota > Viridiplantae > Streptophyta > Pinopsida > Cupressales > Cupressaceae > Sequoia > Sequoia sempervirens. The sequence continues at coordinate 1,665 of VDFB02047847.1, read as the reverse complement.
GCCAAAACCCACAATTGTTAATTGTTGATGGCTAGCTTGGGTTGTTTTTTTGGCTTAATTTGTTGTTGTGTAGTTTTTTTGTTCTTTGCAACAATCAACAATACCCTTTGGAAAATAACATTTACTATTTTAGGGATGCTCAAGGAATGCTTTTCTAAGTTTTCACCTATTTTGTCACCACTGCCCCACTACCATTAGCTACACCTCTTCCACTTTCATTAAAAAAACCAAAAAAAAAAGCCTACAACCGGTTTCATAGAAATTCAATAGCCAATGATTGTACTTGCACCTTTACAAAAGCTTTCTCTTGATGCTCACAACTACTATATATGTGTGTGTGTGTGTATATATGTATATATGTATATATATGTGTGTATATCTATATATATACATATACATATATACACATATAACAAAGATTCATAGCAGCATAGCAAACCAAAAATATTACCCTTTCTCAACAAAACCTTATCGGGGATTAACAATAGCAAACTAATTGAAAAATAGAGTTCTTGCTGAATAGAAGCATATTATAATTTGAAACAATACATATATATAGATACATATACATACATATATATATATATATATGGGTCAAACCACAATAGTGGTTTACAATTGAGATGAGGAAGGAATTTTTTTTTTTTCCTTTTGCCATAGTTGACAGGTTCGATTGAACTCAATGGTTTGGCTAAACAACATTATATGTTCGACCGAACACCCAAACCCTAAAAAAATGAATAATATTTTAAAGGGTTCGATCGAACATAGGTTCGACCGAACCCCTTAAAATAAAACCAAAAAAAAAAGTGAATTTCATTGCCATTTTTGCCTTTTATCATTGCTTTCCTTGTGCTTACATGCGTGCGGTGAACTGAACGTGATTGCAAATAGTGATGAATTCATCTCTCCGGTGAACGCAAATTCAACTTCATCTTTCCAAATTTCATCAACCCAACTTGCATATCGAGCACCAGGTTTGAAAAAATTCAAATTTCGTAGAGTTGAAAATGCATTTTTTTGTTGAATTTCGAAACCCTAAATGCTTTTTTTTGTTGAATTTCATAGAATGGAAACTATATTTTTTTGAAAGTTTCTAAATTATTTTCAACATACATTATTTTGATGATACATTTCTACTCTATCGAAAAATTAACATGCCCTATCTATGCTTCCACATTTTGCATACATTTCTACTAGGGCACCTCCAATTTATTTGAGGAATTATATCAAATAGTTCATTAAAAAAATTATTTGAGGAATTATATCAAACAGTTCATGGCAATTTTTGATGGAGTATGATAGAAATAGTGTTTCCATTGTATGCACCCTATATCAAACAATTCATTAACAAATTTATTTGAGGCATTGTATCAAACAGTTCATGGTAATTTTTGATGGAGTATGATAGAAATAGTGTTTCCATTGTATACACCCTATATCAAACAGTTCATTAACAAATTTATTTGAGGCATTATATCAAAAACACAATTGGAAATTTATTTGAGGCATTATATCAAATAGTTCATTAAACAGTTCATGGTGTAAAGTTTAGGGTGCATACAATGGAAACTTGGATAAAATTCTTCATATTTTTCCTTTGAGTCTTATGGCATTACTCCAAAAATAGTTGGTTCTAAATGTATGAATTGAAGAATAAATTTA
>VDFB02047846.1:0-17459 GCA_007258455.2 Sequoia sempervirens | reverse complement strand
TGCAAGAATCAGATGACTCAAGGTGATTTTGAAAGGGTTCCCTACACCTTGATGTATATAAATAAGAGCTTTTGCTCATTTGTAAATAACTTTTTCTTGAAAGAGAAATATATGCTGCGCGTAGCTTGCCCTCAATATTGCTCTTTGGTATTTGTTCATGTGTCTTCACTATTACGATTAATTGTTATGCCACATAGGGTTTCATGCAATTGTAATGGTGAATTCGTTCTGTTTTGTACAACTTTACCATTATGATCAATTGTTATGCCACATAGGGTTTCAAGAGGTTATGATGATAAATCTGTTTTGTGTATCTTTACCATTGTGATCAATTGTTATGCCACATAGGGTTTCAAGAGATTGTGATGATAAATCTGTTTTGTGAATCTTTTATCATTATGATCAAGTGTTATGCCACATAGGGTTTTGTGAGATTGTGATGATAAATCTGTTTTGTAAGTCTTTACTATTTTGATCAAGTGTTATGCCACATAGGGTTTCATAAGATTGTCATGGTAAATTCTTAAATCTGTTTTGTGCCCAATAAACTTGTCTAGATTGAGCCGATAGATGCGCCACCTTGCCTTCAAGTAGAGAATCTAAACTCGTTTATCGTCCGATAGTCAAACCCTGCTCCATTTCCTCATGCTCTGTTTTCTTGAGGAAACCGGATAGATTTTAAAGTAGTTAGCTTTGCCAGGAAGTTACGATCCGCGAACCAAAATCCTTTAGCCGCACGTTTGGTTTTCTTTAACTCCAGGCTCTTCCAAATTTGTGAACAAAAAAGATAGGACTTAGATTACTTTTCTTTTCCACGCATTCCAGCACTACGAGGGAGCTTCCCCTCCTAATTTGAAGAGCACTCATTACGCAGTGTGCATAGTTGTCCGTACAAACCTGCACTCCAGAGGTGCTAGTTGTTACGCCAACAGTTTTCTGGCGCCCACCGTGGGGCACGAGGCAAGAAAACTTCAAGAAAAGCTTAACGCTTTTATTTCACGGGAATGATACTCTGGCATCCTATTGCATGATCCACACAGAAGCAATGGATGATAATAACAACAATGCTGACAGGCGACATCCACCCCCATTACCTTGGGGTAATAACATTGGACCTTTGGCTTTTGAGGTAAATCATGAGTTACCTAAAGGGTCAAGGAAGCGTTTTCCTCGGTTTCAAGGCGATGGAACTCAACACCCGGAGGACCATTTTTCTGCTTTCACAACGGCTTGCGCTGTCTTGCACTAGACATGAAGACATCGCGGTGCGTCTCTTTGTCGAGACTCTTGTGGGAAATGCTGCCGACTGGTTCAATCACTTGGCGCCAGGCAGTATCACAAGTTGGGCAACTATGAGCGAGAAGTTTTTGGCGAGATTCAAGCCCGTTGAAGACAATCATATGTTGTTCGCCCAACTTACAAATTCAAAGATGGAGCACAAAGAACACATGAGGGATTTTGTGGCAAGATTTAATCGTCTTGTTACAAGAGTTTCTTCTACATTCGATCCATCACCGGAGATTCTGATAAGCTGTTTCATAAATGCTCTTCCATCAGAGATAGCCTTCTTCCTTAAGACGGCCAAAGTAACAGAGTTGAAGAGTGCACAAGAACACGCCATTGAGTTGGAGGATAATATGATCACTTCTGGCTTGATGAAAATAGATTCTATCAGATCTCCAGTTCAACAACCATACCAGCCAAAGAGAGATAATCTTCAGCCATGGTTGCCAACATCTCCACCAAGATCAATGATTGAGGCTGCACACAATGCAGTATTTTGTCCTTTCCACAACACTGATGAGCATACCAGATCCACATGTCCAGAGAACCTGAGAATGATCCAAATCATGGGATACACTAACGCTGCTCCCAGTTCTAGTTTTGTACCAATACCAAGTTCGAAGGTTGTTTTACCACAAACGGACAACTTCGATGGCGACTCCGCAGCGGGATACTTTGATGAAGAACCCGTAAATCAAGAAGAAGAAGAAGAATACCGTCAGTACGCTCCTCCTGTGTTTACACGTGATCAACACTTCAAAGCACAGAAAGAAGAAGAAAGGCGGAAATCAAACGAAGAGGGTGAAGAAGTGCCTCTCACTTCTAAACCCAAATCTTCACATGCGATTACTATGCCAGTTGCTCAAGAGACGTCTTCAGCAAATTTTGACATCGTAGCTTCCATGATGAAGACCAAGGTACAAATATCGCAACTGGAATATCTTCAGGATCATCCAGAAGAACTAGATCAGATTCTCAAGGTTGCAAAGAAGCAGGCTGTGCTCAAGTCATCTATTCCAACAGAAGCAAAGCCTGAAACGGGTCCTGGTAATTGTGTAACTCTGTCAGAGATAAAAGTTGAAGACCAGAACATTTCTTGTTCTGAAAAGAGACCGACAGAGGAGACAAAGTCATGGACAATACAGTTCGATGGAGATTGTTCAACAACATTTTTAGAAGTAGGGGAATTGATCATATCCCCTAAAGGACAGTTGAACCCAGTTGCAAATTTCCTGCAATTGGAATTCACTGAAGCTGAAAAAGAGGTGCTTTTGCAAGGCCTCAAAGATGCCGAAGACATGGGAATCAAACTCCTATGTGTTAAAGGTGATGTAGAGCTGATCAATGAGCCGGTCAAAGGATATTATAGGTTGCCGCCTTTGCTGCGAGAGGAATTGGTCCATGTATAGCTCTATCCACTCCCTCAAGAGGAATAGACTTACCTCTAGACGAGCGGAGAAGCTAGTGGCCGTTGATAGTGCTCTTTGGCTTCAAGATCGGCAGACTCCAGAGTATCGACAGAGTCTAGCTCTACGGTGGGATATTGATCCCGAGGACGTGGCCCAGTTAGATGAGGAGGATACAGCTGAGGGTTTGTGTAATGAACCGGACCAATTTTTTCCAATTCTTCAATGCACAATTCAACTCAAGTGTTGGCGTTTAAATTCACACCTCTGGAATGCGTATTTGAAACGGACAGCTATGCACAATAAAACCGCTCTTCAAATTAGGAGGGGAAGCTCCCTCTTGCTGATGGTGTTGAAAGAAAGTAAACTAAGAACTAAGTTGCCTATCGTTTTGATCAACTAGAGCACAAGGTTTATTAAACACAAACGCCGCAGCTAAGATTTTCTGTTTTAAGAACTTCAACTACGACTAACTTAAGCTAAAGACGTTTCTAACTTCTCAAGTAATACGCAGAGCAAGAGAAACTAGAAATGAACAAGGTTGAATCGCTGACAAAGTGCTTCAATAAACTCTTTACCAACAAACATCTACACACTTCAATGTAAGTTGAAATTAAGATCACAAAAGCATAACACAAATAACGAAAATCTGAGACATTATACCAAGGCAAAGGAGGCTCATGATTTTATCTCTCAAACTTCTAGAACAAAGATTATCCTAACACATGCACGAAACAAGAACTTGCAGCTAAAGAGGCTTGCAAACTATTTCTTACACAAAGAGAACAACAATTAGAATAACTCCTTGTTGGCTAAAAGAGACTCAACAATTTGCTATCATAAAACAATTGAACAACACTTGAATAACAAATAGAAGGCACAATAGGCTCAGCGTTTTGTTATCACTAGCATGGTTAAAGAAAACTAATGAGCAAAGGCTCATTTATAGGCAAGCAGAGGAGTAGGGAACCCTAAAATCTCCTTGCTTTCACAATCTAGGGCTTGCCCAGCAAGCAAGCTTTATTTCTAAATCTAGAAAGAAGATAACATCTAACACCTAAGAAAGCAGAAAAAGCGGGAAACACCAACTATTACATTTATCTTCTTTCTCTTCTTCAAAGAATGGATAAGAATTGCTCCAAGAATAGAAAGAAAGCAGAAAGAAAGCTTCTAGAAGAAAGCTGCTTTAAATCTCTATGACATCTGCTAAAAAGCAGGAAATTGTGTCCCGATTCGGTGCATCTATCCCATCAACAACAAAGTTGTGCTTTTCTAAGATATCCTCTCCATGTGCAATTGATCTCAGGAAATCTTCGACCTCATTGGCCGCCTTTTCAAACTTTACTGACATCATCAAAATATACTCGTTCTCCCGCCAACTAGATTACTGCTCTCACAGTTGTGAACAACACTTTGAAATTGAGCTTGCACTTCATCAAGCCCGACGTAGGAACCATCTTCAAGACTGTATCGAGAAGGAATCTTTGTGACAAACTCACTAATGAAAAGAAGAGCTTCGATCACCCTTTGTCTGTAGGCAATAAACTCCTCAAATATCCTCTCGTAAGTTTTAACCTTGAAGACATGATGCTCTCTCCAAGCAAGGATCTGCCTCTTGTGTTCTTTTGAAACTGCTGAACCATAGGCTGTATCTAAATCAGCAATGATGATTTCATGCTTTGGTTTTACTTCAGCCATTGATTGTTCAAACCCTTGGATACCTTGACATAGCTCATGAGCGTTTTCTTTCAACTGAAACATCCGTGTCAAGATCTCCTTTCCTCTGACAATGAAACTGTCGATCCACTCTTGAGTTTCTTTCCCACAGATGACCAACTGCCTCAACTGATGATGATCAACTGGTGTATCTAAAACCTGGGGCAGCAATTGAGTAGGCTGTGAAGAACCATGGACAAGGTTAGAAATATAAAGTCTAAGTTGTATTTCAGCCTTGAGGGCTGCTTTGTCTTCCCCATCCTTTCGGACACAACTTTGAACAAACTGACATCCGTATGTCTGGTATTTCTACCAAAATTAGCCTTGACCATCATGAAGTCATCCATATTCACCTCATCCCTGTTCTTATCTATGGGAGGTACAGCAGTCTCCATAACCATCTCACCATCAGGATTCCTATCAAAGTGAACTTGCTTCTTTGCTTTCTTCTTAGGAGGTTCCTGATAGATGTTGTCAAGATCATCAAAATTTCCCTGATACGAAGGTCTTCTTCTCACCCTTCCCAAGGAGTTCTCAAGCCAAGACATGGTAGTATCTTTACTAACTTCCTTAGGATGTACAATTGCAATTTCTTCATCATCTTGAATATCAAGGTCGATGTGAATCAGTGAAGAGTTTGTCAAAGGTACAAAAACATGTGTTGAAGGTGGCTCCTCTGCTTCTTTCTGAGGTACGGGCTTGTGAGGAGGAGCTTCTGTTATGACTATAGGTTGCTCCTGTATGACTATGCCTGAGAAGTCTAACCTTCTTACATTTTTATTTGATCTACCACCTTTGACGCCTTTTTGAGACTGACTTATGCCCTTCCCTTTTGACTGTGCTCTGGAAGAAGAGGGAAGTGTCCTTGGCGGCTCTGCTGCTGGTATGGATTTCTTCCTTTTAAGCACTAGGAAGAATTTGCTATGTTCAAGGACTTGCCTTGTCCTTTCTTCGACTGAGAGGGATTCCTTATTAGCCCAGTTGACTTGAGGAAGGGGCTGATCTTCAATTCCCTTTCGGGCATACATCGGGAGTAACACATCCTCGTCATCATCTGACAATCCTTTTGAAAGGCAATCTTTCATCTGGTGAAGAGTGAGCCTGCTGTAACTACACCTTCACACCTCGAACTTATTTATACAATTAGCCCAAAAATCTTCAAGGGCGGATATACGAGCATAGTTTTTCTCATGTCGGCCAGCGTAGACACCATGAGGATCATATGATCGTCTCTTGCTGTAAGGCTTGAGGCCGAGTTTGTCTAACTCATCTCCCATGGTTTTAGCATTTGCTGTTGTCCTGCATGTATAGATTCCCAGTCCCAATGGAAAATTGAGGGCGGGTTTCTTTCTATTCCTCAAGAATGTGTGGACATTGTGTGCCTGCCTTAAGAACTCCATGAAGACAACTTCGTCTGATGGGTACCTTGGTAGCATGAGCGGGGAACCTGAATAGCCATAGACCCTGAGATAGGTGAAAGTAGGAAATTGTATGAACCAATTTGCCCACTCCGCCATCGCTTCCCTGGCAATTGAAGAGATACGGATCTGCAATTCATTGTCCATGTCCCGCACTGTATACATCAGAAAAGCCTCGTTCACCCTCTTGTAGTGATGCAGTGACTTTATGAATTCCAATTGAGGATAGTAGTTGTAGATATGTTGTACGCTCAATGATCCCTCGGTGTTCAACTCTCTGAATTGACCTTGATAGGCCACTAGGTAGACTAGGTAAGAAACCATATGGAACTCATGAAATTGGAAATATTCTGTTATCTATTGATGAAGGTTGTCACTGATCAAGGTGGGCCAATCATAGAACTCAGTCTTCTTCATGATGTGGGGTATGGCGTAAAACATCCAAGGCCGAAACTTGGTAGCATCCTCTGATCCAATTACCCTGTTGAGCAAGGTGATTATGATAGCAATCTCATCTTTGAACTCTCCTCGTCCGACGTTCTTAGGCAAAGTCTTATGCTTTTCCTTCGTCCACCTTTGTGCAATCTTCTTACTGTACTTGTCCTTGTGCATTTCCCATATCCTCTCACATTCACACTTTGAGATAGTGACACTCTCAGGCCAAGGGGTAAAGGAAAAACACTTCTCGATCATATCAGGCTTCAAACTGCAAATCAATCTGCCATGAACTGATTGAATCTCCCTTGTAGCCGGGTTGTAATGATTGATGCAAGCGATTACGAACTCAAGACTCTGAACTGAAATAGGAATAGACGTTGCTGTGAGGAGTCCAGAGTGTCCTAGGTTTCTGATTGAAGTGTTGCTTGCGCTCTCCAAAGCGTGAAGATCAAACACCGGCTTAATGTGATGCAAGTCCGTCTCAGCTGTTTTGATGTAATCATGATAGAGAGCTGATCTAGTCTTGAAAACATTGGGAGTGTACTCCATATTGGAAACCTTGAAGAATGACTGTAAACTCGCCTAGGTTCAGACAAGTTTTGAGCAACTTACTATTTTTAGAAAGCTGATTTTTCTTCCTCCAACGGACAAATTTTGGAAATTTGTTTTGAGATATGAGTTTTGCTTAGAATTTCGTTGCAAGAAAACCCAGATCGTCTGTTTTTTAAAATTTTGAATTTAGACTGAAAAAACAGCAAACCCTAATTTCTTCAATTTTTCACAAAAAAAGTTGGCACCTGGGTTTTGTTCAGAATGCAATTAGAAATGAACCCAGTTGATTAGATTTGAAAAACACTGATGGCTGATCGAAAAAACAACTAACCCTAGGATTTGGAATTTTCTCAAAAAACGCTGTGATATGGGTTTTCTTTAGAAGATTGATTTGAGAGGACCCAAATGATAAAAAATTGAATGCACTGAGGATTTCACTGACATGCAAAGCAAAAAGCAGCTGCTACAACTTAATGAAGTTCTCAAAAATTTCTTCAGAAGAATGAGATAATAATACCAAGATGGCTGAAAACTGAAAATCTTGGCCTTCTTGAAAAATATGATCTTTTGGATGAAAAAGCTTGAAAAAGCAAGGCCTTATGCTTGCTGGTTTGAAAAATCTGATGAATAACCAACAAACTTGAGTTCTTGAATCATGAAAAACTTTCAAACTTGTTGCTCTAACTTTCTCCTTGGTACGCCACCTGCAGAAATTATGAATTTTGCATTGAAATGATGTATTAAATAGACTTAGGGTTTGAAATAAGCTTTCTTTCTTTTGCTTTCATCCTCAAAACCTTAAAAATCTCTGTTCATTGAACCTGGACGTCCATCTTTCATCTCACAAACGTGGAAACTTTGAAAATCTTGAAAATTTTACTAAGGCATGGGAAGTTGGGCACCCTTCTTAGCTAGGGGTGCCCACTTCAAGCAATGTTAGTCATTTTTTTGATATTTTCAACTTTACACAACTTTGACCCCCTACTTCGACCTCGATTTCCGGCTTGCAGACTAATCTGATGAGCGAGCTGAATGATTCATTGCGGAGCCTGACCCATTTTGAGAAGATTGTTCTGGAGGCGTAGTTGAGGAGATATTAAGAGGAGGCTCCTGGGAGAAACTTCATCAATCAATTGATTTTGGGCCTTAAAAAGCTTGGGTGCCCCTAGCAAGCTGGGGCGCCCAAACTCACCAGAGTTAGAATATTTTTCACTTTCTCATGTTTGCTTTTGAATCTCAATTCTTAGCTCTCATCAAACCCTTTGTTCAGCTTCTCGTATTTGGCGACTGCAAACTCCAATTGATGTGCTGAATATCTCGTTAGATAGCCTGATCAACCCTGAAGAAATCATGTTAGAGCTATATCTGCAAATTCATTTGTTTAGGCCCTTGAAAACTTGGGCACCTCTTCTCTCTTGGGGCGCTCATTTGCTCCATACTTAACCATTTTTCATCTGATGTTCATCTTCAAGTTCAAACCTCCATTCTGTATGTTCCACTTTGATCTGAATCTGTTAGAGATTGGACAGTCGGATGTTCTGATGGAGACAGGCGTTGCGAAGCTGGCTGAATACTGAAGAGATTGAGCATATTCACAAACCCTAATTGCTGAGTTAGGTGCTCCAAAAAGCTGGGTGCCCCTCTTCACCTGGGGCGCCCAAAGTTCCCATACTTCGTCAAATTTTGATAATTTTCATGTTTTTCATTTTGACTTTTGTTTGAATCTTCCCTATTTAGCTCTGAATCTCGGGCAACTGGATGATCCGTTTTCTGCACCGTTGGATTCGTTACGGAGTTGGAAGAAAACTTAGCAAATTTGATTGGAGGCTTAAACCCTAATTTCAACTTTTAATGCTCTAAAAAGATGGGCGCCTATTCTCTCCTGGGGCACCCATGGCAAGCAGTGTTAGAATATTTTTCACAGTTTTCACCTTCCTTCCTCGTTCCTTGTGCTTGCTCTCTAACTCACCTTTTGTTGAATGCCTGAGTGTTGAATTTGATGTCTGGCAGCTGACTGAGCTCCACTGATGACCTCAGAGCTCCTGATATGCTTCTGAAAAAGTAGAATAGACCCACTAGGGCAAAACTGATTATTCTGAGATTTTGACTGCACCAGCCTGATATGGAAGTATTTTGAGCCAATCAAAATCAGTTTGGACCCTATCGAACCAACTTTCTATTTTTAGAAAGTTTTGCCAGTATCCGTTTCAAAAGAAACCCAGAAAAACCTAGAAAAAGTTACTATTTTCAAGAAATTTCTAAAAATAATAGTTTTCCTAAAATGTAGGGATGAAAAATTGAGATTTGGGTTTTGTCGATTAGGTCACTCTTAGCAGACCCAGATCGTTAGATTTTGGGAATTTCACATTTTAACCCCTCATGCAAAACACGCACACCCAAATTTTGACCTTTTTGACAATTTTAACAAGACTTCTACTCATTTTTTCAAAATGTATAAGTGTAACAAAAATTTTAATTTTGGGGTACAACAAATAGTATATTCTTACAGAAATTAGTTATAAATAGCTAGTTCACTTTTTTAGGTGGTAAACTTTGATTGTAGTTTGCTCTTCAGGACAAGGATTTAGTAAAATATATACAATGTTCTGTAGGCTTAGTTTTGGTTTTTGGAAAATTTCCGATTTTTTATATGAATCAAACTAGATTTATTGAGGCTTGTTTTGAATTTTTACTCAATTGTACTTCCTGTATGCATCTAGATGCCAAAGTTTCATATCCCGTGTATTTTTTATCATTGTTTAGGGTGCAGAAACAAATACCTGACACATGTGCCATGCAACTTTGCACCTAGTTTTTATATTGCAAGGCACCAGATTTGAAGGATACATTTAGTAATGTTGCAAATATCTAATCGTTTTGAATTATTACAGGATGGGCAACCAGCTTAAATGCAGATGAAACGGGAAGTAGCTTTGATTATGCGTTCTTTGAAATTATGATAGAGCTTACAGATGCTGGGCAAGGTAAATCGATTTTACCTGATCATTTATCCAACTTGCGTTGAGAATCTGATGCCCTTGTGTATGAGAAATGTTTTCATTTATCTTTTTTTTCACATTTTCAATTGTTTACAGGTTAGTTAATGAGTAGAGCGTTAAACTTTTATTCCATAATATGGCATTACTTGGTAGAAGTTAAAGGATTTGTTCATGTGCAGGGTACATTTTGATTTCCCTTTTATCTTGTTGTGTGATTAGACTCTTAGAGGAACTGTATGTATAATTTTTGTTCTTTATTGTTTAAACTCCAGAACACATGGAAGAAATAGTTGATTACATATTTCAGTATCTCAATATTCTACGGAATAAGGGTGTGGCTGAATGGATATTTAATGAGGTAAGATGCTTTAAATGCCTCTTCAACTGTGGTAAGAAGCTTTAAATGTCTCTCCAACCATTATTTTGTTTAAAATCTCTCTCTCTCTCTCTCTCTCTCTCTCTGTACTTTATAGATGAACAGCTGTAAATAACAAGCCAAGACTGCCAAAAAATCTCAATAAATTGCAATTAATTGTGAACAGGGCTCCATGGCAATTTTTTTACTATAAATTGTGAGTTTTATCTTTGAATTAGCTGGCATGATTTTATGTGACTTTTTATTCGAAAAAAGTGGAATAAACTTGCTTGAATTGTGATTAATCTTGAGAATGGTCAATTAATCACCACATTTGACCAATTTTTGATGTGTTTGGGCAATATTTTCAACATAAAAACTTATTTTTTAATTGCTTCCCAAAAACCTAACCCTAACCTGATATATTCCCAATTAAATCGCAATTTTTTGAAAAAATCTTTTATCTTTTGTTTTGCTGATTTATTCCTGAGGAGAGTGAATTTTGCTGTGATGGTAAATAGAGCACAAGACAGTTCATCATTAAAAAAAATAGGCAACTGTCAGATAGTAGACATCACAACATTTTTCCCAAATACTCTACGATGCTTGACTGGAATTGTTCCCACCATGATCAAGTCTAATACCACCACTCTAAGAAACATAAGATCTCCAGACTATTATATGTATAGCCTACCTATAGATATTGCTGTAAGTAACATAAATGCTGTTTCTTCATGCTTCTTCGACTATGTATTTTCTTTTGATAAAGATATATGTAGCAAAGGAACATGATTCAGAAATCGTAACAAATTTCAAATGCATAATGCAGGAAACTGGCCAGTGTGCTACATCCAACTTAAAATACATGGAACTTGGTGGAGATCTCTTCTATTTATACCACCTTTCAAATGCTGCCAGGCAGAAATTAGATTGCTTACTGTTATCTTTTGGTTAGCTGTAATGAGCCTTGCTAGTTCTGACCTCAAAATGCTGATTAGAGGCTCAAGGAATATCGTCAAACACTTTTCATAAAACCTTTAGTGTTCTGTTTCTGTGTTTCAGTCTGATTTGTTCTTGCTTGGATATGATTTCAATGCTGCAATTTGATGTTTGAATGCTTCTAATGATGCACGATTGATTGACAATGTAATAGGAATGATATACTAACTATTTTTGAGTCTTTGACCTTTCACATACATATAAGTGATTGGAATTAACTTGTACAGCTAGTTGACATATTGTCAAACACTTTCCATGCATCCTAAGATAGCGAATATGCACCTACAACAACTAGGCATTAATGCAAACACTTGACATGCATCTATTCAATTCCCAAATGAAGGTGCAGCAAAGACACATGTAAATCTCTATGCAAAATAGTCACTTACAGCCAATAGGCATTTAGGCAAACATATGGCATGCAAACTGAAACATTTGGTAAGTCTGAAAACTTCTTATTTGCTGATAAGAAAGGTCTGATTACAATTGCAGATGAATAGAGAGATATAAGACTGAATTCCAACACCCAAATGATGTATACAAATGCTCTAATGGCTGCCCCTAAAATCTGTAGACTTATCTTTAGACTTATAAGATGCATATATTAATGAAAACAAGAGGTGGAACCTGATTACAATAGCTGGAAGTGAACAATGAACTTGGAGAAGTCCAAAACTGATTTTTTATGGAATTTTATGTGCCCTTCTTGCCTGAAATCACCCTCCTCTATGCTGGCCGCCCTTGTTCTTTCCTGACAATATTTTATATAAATAAATGCAGCAACAATGGCCCTCCAAATTGCTATAGAAATGATTGCCAACACGAAAGGAATTGATTTCTTTAATGCCCACAAAAATTTGAAGTCTCAATGATGAGCAATGAGCAAATATGTACTTCATACAATAATCACCTCAAATATGCCAATCGATGTTGCCTCCAATCTGCAAATGATCGCCAATATATCTCCAATCAATTCTTCACAAATTTGCAGCTGTAGGTTATTCTCCAAAATGCTTCAACAAGCTGATATGAAATCTTAATCTCCAAATTTGGCCGAAGGACACAAAATTTGGAATGTAAGCACAAATTGAACTTCTGAGTGAAGCCCACAATGAAGCAATAATTTGGTTGATATTTCACAACCTCAAAATTGCATAACCAATGAGAGTTTTGTTCCCAATGGCTGGAAATGGCAGAAACCCTAGCTGGCTTCCTCACCAAACAATAACATTAAAGCAAATATCAATTCCTGGATGCTTTAAGAATGAGCTCTTGAGTTCCTTTTATTTTTTTCTTGTGAGAGCTCAAACATTTTCCTTGTCAATGTGGGATAAAAGATATATTCCCCAATTTTTAATTTTTCCCTTAACACACTTTATAAAATTAAAGTGACTTTATTATTATAAAGTTACATTTTAACTTTATAATAACATTTAAATATTTTAATTATTCCTTAGTCACTTTAAAAATCACTTAAATGAGGGTCATGGCCGCATTGCACATTATAATTGCACTTTATATTTAATTATTAATAAAGTATTATTTTATTAATAATTAAAATAACATAGCTCCATAAATTCTCATTATTTCTTGATTCTATCTAAACCAACGAGTTAACCACTGCATCCACTGTGCATCCAACTACTTTACTCAAAATAGTAGGGGTCCCTCTCTATCAACCACTGATTTACTATAAATAGTAAATCCCTCATTATCTGATCAAACCAATGGTGTAAAGGATTGGCACTGCAAATGAACCTTGTTTAGGTGCCTTGCTATAGATAAAAACCTTGACTGTGCTGAAGTAGTCACTTACTATAAATAGTAAGTGTGCCAAATTGAGTCCAATGAAGGTCAGATCTGAACTCTCACTGATCACTGGAGGCGAAGCCATACCGAATACTGCCAAATAAGGCCCCCCTAACCATCTGCTCTAGCCTACAAGGGTTAGGAATAGGCTAAACTATCCACAGTCATGGTCATGCTTAAAAGGGGACATTACATTAGTGTTGTGACCTTTTCACACATCACCCCATTCAAAATGGGGACCCCCTAATTTTTGCTCCATTCTGGTCTTTTGGCTTTGGTTTTGTCTCTCTCTTTCTCTGTCTCCCTCGTTGCTGTCTGCCTTTTTGGGGATGTGCCCGTCTTTGAGCTTAAACTTGAAATTTTGGCTAAGTCTGAGAATTAGGGTTTTGAATATTCCAGCTAGTTTGAAGTCAAATTGAGTGAGCAAATTGAAATATGAACTTGACACTATATTCAGTAAGCTTCTAGGAGGTTCCCAACGAAATTTCATTGAATTCTGACAACTTGCTATTTTTAACAGTTCAACCTTCAAAAGTAGATTTTAGGGTTTACATGGGAAGTTTTTCAGTGCATGTCTGGAGAATATTTGTGGGTTTTCTAAGACCTACGCGGTGATATAACATCCAAGATGAGATGATAACTTTCAACAGTCTCGACTTCGGAGGCTATTTTTAGGGTTTGCATGCAGGATTTTTCAGTGCATGTCAGCATATTCTTCATGGGTTTTTCAAGAGCTACGCAACAATGTAACATGCAAGTAGAGTAGATCACTTTTCAGGAACTTACTATTTTTAGCCAGTGCCCGCATGTAGTCCAGTTTGTTGGGTTTTTCTGGGTTTTGTGAGATCTCTCGGACTGTGTGACATGCAAATTCATCCGGTAGCTAGCTGATCACTTTTTTAGGCACTTACTATTTTTAGCAAGATCACTTCGGCAGCTGCCCAACACTTCAACGTCATGAACAGGGTGACATGCAACAGAAACGAGATCAAACGAAGATCATTTGAGCAACATGCAAGTCAGATTAGGGTTTCCAGCTTCGGGACCTGAAATGAGGGGTCAAATGCCAGAATCTTCGAAAACTGGTGTATCCCACTACGATCAGTATCTTTCAAGGAGTCCATTGGTAAAATTTGAAGTCAATTCGAGCATTTACTATTTAGAGTAAGTCACTTCTGAAACAGGCTATAAATAGCAAGTCAGCGTGAGGCACTAGTGTGAATAGGCCAGTCGACCCATGAGGACCTTGTTAGTTAGATTTCAAGTTAAACAGAGTTGCAGAAGTCCTGAAATTGGGCAGTTACTATAAATAGTAAATGACCTCTAGAAATAGGCTATAATAGCAGGTTGACACAAGATGGCAATGTGAACAGATTAACTAGGTCATGAGGATCCTGTGGTTAAAATTTCAAATCAATCCAAGCTTCAGAAGAGTGAAAACCAAAAACTTGCTAAATATAGTAAAACAGGAGTGAGCAAGCCAGAAAAATGTCTAAGTCTGAGAAATTTCCTTCACCCCTTGTGAAATGCGCCCAAGATGAGACTGGTAGAAGGATGGAAAAAAGTTTCAAGTGTTAAAATTCTTGCTCACCCCCTCAAATGCGCCCTCAAGGAGAAGAAGCTATGAATTTTTTTTTGTCTAAGGCGTAAAAATTCCTACTTGACCTCTAGAATGTGCCCATGACTAGTAGAGGTGATAAAAAATTTTCAAGTCTGAGAATTCCTCCTCCCACCCTCATATACACCCAAGTCACCTTGCCATGGAGGATATGCTAAGTGTTGTTAATTCCTGTCGGGGTCATGAAATGCGCCCATGTCATCTTGCCTTGAAGGATGTTGGAAATGTTCTAAGTGTCTAAAAATTCCTTCACCACCCCTAATATGTGCCCAAGAAGAAGGTGGGTGGAGTAAAAGTTTTTAAGTTGTTGAAAACTCTTGTGCACCTAGGGAAATGCGCCCAAGTCATCTAGCCATGGAAGACATAAAAAAGTTCCTAAGTCATGTTGAGTTCCTACAGGACCCCCTAAATGCGCCCTCATCAAGTCAAGGTGAAGAAAAGTTTCTAAGTGTCAAGAATTCCTCCTTGACCCGCCAAATGCGCCCATCTCCAACAGGTGTGAAGGAAAAAGTGACCAAGGCATTAGGATATTCCTGCTTGACATGCCAAATGCGCCCATGATGGAAAGGGCTCTAGAAAAATTTCAAAGTGTTGTTAATTCCTCCTAGACATGTCAAATGCACCCATATTCAAAGTGAAGCTAAGACATGTGCTAAGGCGTTAATTCCTCCTCAACATGCAAAATGCGCCCAAGGATATTGAAGGTGGTGGCTCTAGGAAATATTCTAAGTATTGTTGAAGTTCCTCCACCCCAAGCAAAATGCGCCCAAAGTGAAGAGAGATAGTGGTCAACAAAATGCTAAGTGTTAGGACTTCCTCCTAGACCTCTCAAATGTGCCCATACTGGTGATGGTTTTTAAAAATTTTCCAAGGCACAAAATTCTACCTCCTCTAGAGAAATACACCTAAGCTTGAGAGAAGGTGATGAAATTTACTGAGGCATGTATGAATTGGTAGTGGATACAGCAGACTGCTCCAGCTTCACGAGGTTGAATAAGAAAATTGTCAAGGCAAAGCTAGAAAAATACGCCTAAGCTTGAGAGAAGGTGATGAAATTTACTGAGGCATTTATGAATTGGCAGTGGATACATCAGACTGCTCTAGCTTCACGAGGTTGAATAAGAAAATTGTCAAGGCAAAGCTAGAAAAATACGCCTAGAGATGAAGAATAAAGATAAATTTTGATGGCAAAATATTTTTCTAAGGTATAAAATTCAAAAAATTAAAAGTACCCCTTCGTTTATAGACCCATGAGTTTGATGCTTTCTGAAGGGAATTTTCTTCTGGGTATTGGATATCCTCGACAAGGAGATGATTTTAAAATTTTCCACACCTTGCCAAGGACTTTAAGATGGAAATTTCACTCAGGCGCCTGGTTGATGAATTTTTTTAGAGGAAATAAATTATTTCTAAAGCAAATGGGTTGGAAACATGAAGAATTTGAAGATCAAGTTTGCTAGAGGAAAAGGATGAACTAGATCACTCAGACCTTTGAAATCAGAGCATGGATATCGGGTGAGTAAAGTGAACTTTTATTATAAGTGTTCTGATGCTCTTCTTTTTATCTGTTTTGTAGGATGAACATTGGGGCCAGAGCGTGATGACTTGAAGTAATGAAGCAAGTAATCCAAGATGATATTACAACCTTGAAAGGCGATAAAGTTACAGGTTTCAAGCCCCTCCATGATGTCTCACTCGCATCCAAAACATGAAGGGAGATGTTATCAGAAATGGCTAAGTGTTGGAATTTCTTCTCAAAGACCCAATATGCACTCAACGGAGTCAGGTGAATGGCAAGCGGGAATGATTGAATCCAAGAAAATCTCCCAAGTTCAGAATGAAGGAAAAGATGAAGGCTCAGGCGTTAAAGAGTTGAAGAGTGACATCTAAGAAGAAGATCATCCTCAAGCACTGAAATGCCCTCAAGACTAAGGAAGAAGTTGAAGCCATGATGATTAAACTCATCTAGTTTGTAGTCAAGAAGAGGAACAAGAACAATGCGAACGCGTCTATGGATAGGAATCTTCTAGAAGATGGTGGACATTAATTGCTCATTTATTACTCCACTCTTCTTGGTGGCAGTTTTTAGGGTTAGGGTTTATGTGGCTCAATCTGAGCCTTTTATTGTAATTGAATCTAAGCCGTCCGTTGGACTGGGCCAACTATAAAAGGGGCATCCCCCCTCATTTGTATGAGATTAGATTAGCAAAGAAGGAATAGAGAGAGATTGATAGAATAGAGGGTAGCATAGTTTGATAGTTTAGCTTAGATTGAAAAGGAAGGAAAGTCTTCCATTTGAATACTTTGTAAGAAGTTGTTGTGAACACTCTCTCAATAAAAAGGGTTTTTGTTGATGATGATCTCTTCTTCTGTTGTGAGTAGCTAGTGAGGCTTCTTCGTCCTTCCAATTCACTTAGAATTTGAAGTATCTTAAAGTAAAGTAGATTTCATTTCATGCAAGTAGTTAGTAATTGTGGAACGTTGTGCTTAATTTGAACAAAACTTCGCTTATCCATACCACTAGCAGGCTCGCTGACGGTGGGTTCACCTTTCGTGGTCAACTGGAACATTGTGAACTTAACTTCGATTATGGTTTATATGTTGGCATGGTGTCTTCATGCTGAATCATGATTTGAATACCTTTGATTACTCCTCTGAAGATTGCATCGGTTTTGTGGAAGCTGTCTGAAGTGAGGCAAAGCAAAGCTCGGTTGAAGTCTGCGAGAATTGATCGCCATGTCCGTTGTGACCTTTTTCACACATCCCTATTGCAAATGGGGACCCCTAATTTTGGCTTTGCTTTTGCTTTGATGTTGGTTTGTTTTGTTGTTGTCTCTCTCTCGCTCGCTCTACCGTTCGAGGATC
>VDFB02047844.1:0-16653 GCA_007258455.2 Sequoia sempervirens | reverse complement strand
GTCTCATGGTGATGGAATGCCATGACAATCCATAAAAAATTGCTTTCCATGGCATTCCATCACCATGAAACCACATTTCTTTGAGGTATTTTTTCCAAAGTTCATTGCCTTGTCTATGCTACCACATTTTTCATACATGTCTACCAAAGCATTTTATCAAATAGTTCATTGCCTTGCTTCTATGGCTAAAATCCTAAAACAAGTGATTTCAAACAATCTATGGATGCTTGGAAAAAATCTACCAAAGCATAATAGTAAGCAACAAACTATGGTCTCATGGTTTTTTTTTGGTGCGAAAATCAGCATGATTTTATTTGTAGGTTTTAAATGTATTTTTTTGGTAACTTTGTTGTTTGAAATGGAGAAAAATCTTCGTGGTCAGTTTTGTGCATTTTTTAATTGTAGGATTCTCATAGTTAGTGAAAAAGGTAATTTTCATGAAGGAATTAAAAACATGCATAGAACCTTTGAATTATACTCGTACTATTCAATGACATTGATTCATTTAGCAAACCATTTTTTCTTAATAGGGAAGCATTTTCTTGTGGAGCAGTTGACTGAGATAGCTCTTGTTTCAATTGACCACCCTCTCATGAAATCTCATTCATATTTAAATCTTGCACAATCTTATCATAGTAAATGTGATTATGACACCACTGGCCACTACTACATGGCATCATCAAGGAAAGCTAGAGGCTATAGGATTTTGTGGATAGGTTCAATTGAAGCTAGGAGATCTTAAGAGTTCTCTCTCAAATTTTGAAAAAGGTTCTAGAGGTCCACCCTAAGAACTGTGAGAGCTTAAAAGTTGTAGGCCATATATATGCTCAGTAAGGGTAGGAAGAGAAGGCTTTGGAAATTTTAAGAAAGGAAACTTGCTTCGATCCATGAGATTCCCATGAATTTATCAAGATGGGTGAGTTATTAATATCGACAGACCCAAGGGTAGTTTTAGATTCTCTTAAGACATAAAAGTCTCTTCTGAAGAAGAGTAGAGAAGAAGTATCCATTGAATTGTTAAACAACATTGGGGTTCTTCATTTTGAGCGTGATGAACTAGAGTTGGCTCAACAAAATTTTATGGAGGCATTAGGAAATGGAATTTTGGTTGAATTCATAAATAAAAGCCCCAGTTCCAATTCTATAGTTTTTTATGTGTGCTTTATAGATATGGAATTCTTCCATCGACTAGAAGAGTGTGGTGTTTGACTTGAGTTACCATGGGATAAAGTCACAATGCTATTTAATCTTGCTAGGTTTTTTGAATAGCTACATGATATTGGAAAAGCAAATCTTTTATATAGGTTAATATTGTTCAAGTTTCTTGATTATGTTGATGCATATCTACGTCTTGCAGCCATGGCTCAAGCTCGGAATGAGATCCAACTAAGCCTAGAATTGATTAGGGATGCACTTAAGGTGGATAAAAACTCATCAAATTATTTATGTATGATTGGAAACATGGAACTAAAAATAGATGACTAACTTAAAGCAAAAGAAACAATTAAAGTAGCATGCCAACTTGTCTTGGTTGATGAAGCAAAATGAAAAGATGATGAAGAACAAGGGATTTAGATGGAAAGGAGAAAGCAAGAAGAATTAATTCGGTGGGTGATGCAATAAGAGGAGAAATTTGAACATGTAAAGGAATTATGGAAGAGTAAGCGCAAGGACAGTGATGGTGACGATGATGAGGTTGGTTAGTCTAAGAAGAAACAAAAGAAGGAAATAAAGAAAAAGAAGAGGGATAAGGACCACAAGGCTTATGATTCTTATATGGAGGAACCTGATGTTTCCATGGAAGATGAGGCAAATTATGAGTGATAAGGCACAAGATGATGTAGAAAATACCCAAGATCTTCTTGCAACTATAGGTCTAGAAGACTCTGATGATGGCGAGACAAATTCTCTAGTTTCAACAAAATTAAAAAGGAGACATGCATACTCTGATTCTGAATATGATGAACCATTTCAAAAATAGGGTCTGAGAAAAGATTATCCATATGATGATGATGTCTAGGCTTCCTGAGCTTTAACCAAACCTAGCTCCTATTTTCCAAGAGAAAAATCCCCAACGCCCATGGGAAATGAATGATGAGCATTTGAGTTTCAAAAGGTTCCAAGAGAAGATGAAGCATACAATGACGATGGATAAGCTACCTCAAAATTTTAGTCAATCAAATATTCTCTCTTAATAATGTTCTTCCTCTTGATTTCTCCTTTCCATCTGAATCTTTCGTTCTTCACCAACTTATCATTTTGCTTCATCATCCAAGACAAGTTGGTGTGCTACTTTAATTGTTTATTTTGCTTTAAGTCAATCATCTATTTTTAGTTCCATGTTTCCAAGCATACATAAAGCATTTGATGAGTTTTTATCCACCTTAAGTGCATCCCCAACCAATTCTAGGCTTAGTACATTATAGAAATAGATTACAAGAGAAGATGATGCATACAATGATGATGGATAAGCTACCTCAAAATTTTAGTCAATCAAATATGCTTTGTCCCTTCTAAATCCATTTGAAATAATTAAATAAGATCTTATCAAAAACCTCAAATGAATCAATTGTATGTTATCTTTTCATTTTTCCTCTTCCTTTTTTTTTATGGGCAACCTATTTTAGTCTTTATTTTAGAACATTTTTTGTGTCCATCAATATACTATGCTTTATCTTTCTATCAGATTCTATATTAAAAGAACCTATAATTGAAAATATATTAATTCACCTATTTTTATTTTACAGTCCCAACAGGTGGTGGATTAAATTATCTCTATTGTTAAACAAATCTTGTACAATGTAATGTCCCCTTTCAAAATGAAAACCAAGTTGAAACCTCAAATGCTCATCGTTCATTTCACATGGGCCATGTGGATTTTTCTCTTGGAAAATAGGAGTATAATAATAACTCAAGAGGATCTTAATGTCATAAAATAGACCACTTAAGAGTTGGCACAAAGACCAGGAAATGCTTATGTTGTGAATGGGGCAACCATTGTGCTAGCTGAAAGCCAACACTTGATATTGTAAAAGGAATTTCTTACACAGTACAAGAAATCAAGTAGAGGAAACATCTTGTCTGATGCTTGATGTGTGGGTAAATCTAGTACATGTTTACTTTGGTACCATGATAGTTTCCTGGCTGCAATGAAAAATTTTTACATTGCAAATGGGCAGCCATTGTAAAGTGTTGGCACAGAGACCCGGAAATGTTTATGTTGCAAATGGTGCAGCCATTGTGCTAGCTGAAAGGGGTTAATTTGATATTGCAAAGGAAATTTTTACACAGGTACAAGAAGCTACTACAAGAAACATCTTTTTTTAGATGCCTGATGTGTGGGAAAATCTAGCACATGTTTACTTTGCACAAGGATAGTTTGCACTTGTAATGAAAATGTATCAAAATTGTTTGAGGAAATTCTATTTTGGAACTAACACCCAAATTTTATTATATTTAGCTTGAACACATTATGAAGCAGAACAGTGGCAAGATTGTAAAAGAACATTATTAAGAACAATAGATTGTAACTATTGTAAGTTTCAAATCAGAAAGTTATAAATTTTGTATTTAATGTAATGAGGGTTTCAAATTACCTATGAATTTGCTACAAAGAGTGTCCCCAAATCCAAATTCATTGCAGAATTCAAATACTTTGTAGAAAAAACCAAAGTCCTTTCCTACCTTTTCAGAATTCTCTGGGTCCTCTCCAAATAATTTTTATTGCCCATGCAAGTGTTGTAACTCAAAACACCTAGTGTAGTTCACACGCCTAGCTATTGTAGCTCAAAATGATGTGCCTTAGTTCTAGGCTAACCAGTTGCAACTAATGAATGAAGCAAGATCTACAATGAATGTGAATAAATGTGAATAATGAATCATGCCAATACATCACGCCAATAATTGGCTGAATTTTTTTAGAGAAAATTTGTCTAATTTGTATTTGGTGACTAACTATTTAGTCATTTTTATTTATGGGACTAAATAATTTTTTAGTCAACAACTAAAATAGTCATTTATTTACTCATTTATAGTTGAGTTACAAAAACATAGTATAATTTAGTCATTTTTAGTTGTTATGACTAAATTTTTTTGTCACCTAGTCATTTATTTTCCAAATTCTACTAGTGTATGGAGAGCATGTAAGGAACCAATAGTGACAGACCAAAGCCAATTTTTGGATTATTTCATTCAAGAAGGTATGTTATTCAAAGGAAAATAGTTTTGTATACTAAGGAGTTTGATGAGGGAGAATTTCATCAAGGAAAAGCACAGTGGAGGTTTAGCAAGAAATTTTGGAGTGGATAAGGAAATAGCTTTGGTAAGTGAACATTATTTTTGGTCATAGATATATAAGGATGTAAGGAAGTATGTTCAAAGCTGTAGAATTTTTCAAGTTGCAAAGGGGAATAGTCAAAATACTAGATTGTACAAACCTTTAACAGTACTAGAGCAACCTTGGGAAAATTTGAGCATGGATTTCATTTTGGGACTGCCATGAAAATAGAGAGGTTATGATTCTATTATGGTAGTAGTGGACATATTTTCTAAAATGGCTCATTTTATTCCTTGTAAGAATACTAATGATGTTGTGCATAATGCTAATTTATTTTTCAAGGATATTGTGAGATTGCATGGATTACCTAAGAGTATTATTTTAGATAGGCACACCAAATTCATTGGATACTTTTGGAGGACATTGTGGAAGAAGATGAAGAGAAATTTAAAGTTCAGTTAAGCATATCACCCATAGACAGATGGGTAGATAGAGGTAGTGATCAAAAATTTGGGTAATTTATTGAAATGTTTGGTTGGAGATAAAGCAGGATGTTGTGATATTGTTTTACCATAGGTATAGTTTGCATACAATAATTTAGTAAATCAGAGTACAAGGAAGACACCATTTTAGATTGTTACTATATTAAATCCTAGAGGAGTTACAAACTTAAGGGAAATTAGTATGGAGAATAAGAGGAGTATAGAGGTAGAAGAGTTTAGAGATTTCATGGAGATGTTACATAATTAGGTCTGGAAGCAATTAGAAGACATGAATGGTAAATAGAAGAAGGTAGATGAACATCAAAGACATAAGTAATTTTTTGTTGGAGATGAAGTGATGGTCTATCTGAGGAAGGAAAGATTTCTAGTTGGCACATACAATAAGTTGAAGATGAGGAAGTTTGGACCATGTAATATATTTAGGAAGTTTGATTCTAGAAATTCTTATGAAGTGGAGTTACTAGAGACATTGGGTATATCACCTATTTTCAATGTTGTAGACATATATGAGTTTCATGAAGGAAAATCAAGTTGTACTAGTGCTGAAATAAATTTGAAGTAGTTACCACATCAGGAACTGGAGGAGATTGAGTAGATTTTGGGTACTAGAACTAGAAGAAGCACTAGGAAAAGTAGTACAAATAATATCTTATGAAGTGGAAAGGAAGACCAATGGATGATTCATCATGGACTTCTCAGGCCAAGGTGGACCATATTGGATTTTCTCTTAGCCCTAGAAAGTGAGGGACTCACTTTTCTTCCAACCTCAGGTGTTTGATGTAGGAGCATCCCTAGTTGTAAAGCAATCCCATGTCAACCAAAAATAATTCATTTCTTACATTGCATTTAGTAGCAGTTTCAATAGTTCATTCTACATTCTACCACATCATTGTTTCTTAGCTCACAGAGTAGGGTACATCATCTACACATTGACATCTATCACATATCTATATTTCACATCACTTGCATTTGTCTACCAAAAGTTATCACTCTAAGAATTTCACTATGTTACTAGCCAGAACATGTGGAGTTGACCTAGTCCATAATTCTTAGTGTGGACCTTTTCCAAATCATGTGGAGCTTTATAGGAAATCATACAAGCATCTTGGGTTAGTTGGGACCTATCTTGGAGATTTTTCTATCATATCTTTTCATGTTGAGCTAATTCTTCATATCTTGACATCAACATTCATATAGGATTAGTCATCGAGTTATTAACCCTTGTGGGCGATGTAGACCTATATTGGATCTTGAGGAGCATATTTATAAGCATTACAATCATTGTAGATCATCATTTTTTAGATCAGTTTTAGTTAGATGTTTTAGGATCATTACAATTTTCACATAAACCCTTTGGGGGAATGTAATAAGGCCTATTGGCTAGTTGTATGTTGAAAGCCCTTGTGGCAGGCCTATGAGCCCTTGTAATTCACCCTTGTAGCCAATGTTGCATGTAAGAATTGCATATTAATGAAGATTCATGTTCACCTATAAATTTTTGGTTTTATTTCCATTGTGTTAACTCATTGTTGCATGGTTTGGACTATTCCTTTTAGAACCCTCCTACAGTGACTGCACCAATTTACATTTTTTTTGTTTACAACATTTTTTATGTATTTTTAGGAGGTTTTGGTACCCTGTCCAAAAGTGGCCCAAGTTTCCTAGAGCAACTTTTTTTTTTTTTTAATTGATTAATGAATATTTTTAAGAATGTTATTGATGATTTATTTCATCTTTTGTAGGTTCCTCCATGCGCTCACCAAAGACTAGGAGGTAGATTATTCACCTTTACCTGGGAGAAAGTAACTCGACTAACTAAGGAGGAGGTAGAAATTATATGTAATACCAATTTATTTTGGATATAAGTAATGCCACCTATGAGGTATCATGATGTGATGTTGATGGCACTAGTAGAGAGATAGAGGTCAAATACGTGCACATTCCATCTACCTTCAGGAGAGATGATGGTTACCCTTGAGGACATACACCACATCTTGATATTACCTATCTAAGGTGATACCATCCATATTGAGGAGGATCAAACTTGTAGGAAAATGTGGTGAGATATTGAGTATTGCATGGTACATCTTATTCAGCCAGAAGACATCAAGGCTTGCATTGAGCTCTATTGGCTTCTATATGGAAACTTGCCATTTTTACAATAGATCATGGTCGTCACTATGGATTTAGCTCTTGTTCCTGATGGATGAGTTACACACCTAGATAGGGACCTCATTCACACTATCTGTAAGATGGAGTGACATCAAACCATCTATTCTTGGGGACACAATATGTTGTCTCACCCCTATTATGATCTCAAACACTTTCTATTTTGAGAGCTACACAACATAGTCCACTATACGCTCTTATAACTTTGGTCCTTTGAGTATATCACGTACACTAGGCCTATATGATATCCTATGGTAGCAACCATGGGTTACCCATTAGCATTCAACTACTCACCTAGAAAATTTTGGAAGTACGAGGATCTACTATACTAGAGGGTTCAATTTGATCACCTGGAGGAGGAAGAGATAGTATGGAGACCTTGCCTCACCATATCCCAGTGGCTAAATCTCACACAATAGCTAGCGAGGATGTTGTAGGATAGGTTCTTACTTGGATGACATGAGTATATAGTTATTCCATTTTATTATGATCAAGTCATGTGATAGTTTGGATAGGTTCAAGTACCATTGAGGTGACAACCTACATACCTAAGAGCAGCATGGAGTGGCTCCAAACTTGAAGCCATCTAGCATCTCATGGTTAATGATGTTGACTTTAGCGACTCAAATGATGAGGACCATGATGTGCCCCCAACACCAAATGCAAATGATGTAGATACCACTATAGTCTATGAGTGTTGGTGGATGAGAGAAGGACTGACTCATGTCTTCCCTACACATCACTCCACAGGTGAGGCTGGACCTCTTCTAAGTCATGGAGATGAGAGAGAGGATGGGGCCATATACGGGGGTACAAATGATGATGATAGAGAAGAGGGTTTAGAGGAGGAGAGTGATAAAGAGGAGGATCTATAGCTGATGTGTGATGATCCTAATGATCTAGAGGAGGCCACAGATACCCCTGAGGAGAGATCTTTATCTCACCTACAAGTCACCCAAGCACGATCAACAGCTAGATCAGGCATGACAATTCACGAATGTGGGGAGGGTAGTGGAACAAAACCTTCCATGCTTCCTGCACATGAGGGACCTATTATCCCTCAATGAGATCTCGATTGGTGGGCTAGAGATCCAAGTAATGATGTGTTATTATAGCTTTATTATTTTTATAGTTATTTACATTTACATATCATGTCTTTGTTTAACATTCATTATGATTACCATATTGCAATGTTCACATGAGAGTGGTAAGATCTCTTATGATGAGTTACTGTAGAGATGGCCTCATACCTACCCCCACATCAGGCTACACTGGCAGAGCACATTCCATTACCTAGTGTGGGCCATCATGTTCACTTGTTTGATCCCTTAGCGAGATGGAGGATAGAATATGAGGAGATGATGAGGATTGCTAATCTAGCCATTATTAGAGAGGAGCATATTAGAGCCAAACTTGCACAACTTTAGACTACCTACGAGGAGCTTCAAGCCACCCAAGTTTTGGCTGAGAGTAGGTCAAAACTTAGTAGGGTGCAAGGAGAGCTCACTAGAGTCTAAGAAAAGCTAGCTAGAGTATAGGTTGATTAAGACCATCTAGATCAGGAGCACATCACAACACTCATATAGGAGGTAATGGTTGTAGGTGAGTTATGAGGCCTACGAGATTGGGTGAGCTCCATGAGAAGGACACAATATTCTATCTCGTGACGAGAAATTCCACCAAGCTCTAAGGAGTTTGGCAGCCATAGGCCACTCTAGTTATTCTATGTTATATTATGCTACATGCTTTTATTATGTACATAAACTTTTCATGATATATATATATGAGCATTTATGTTATGTTTTTATGGGTTAGATTTCAATTTGATCTATTAAAAATCTTAATAAGATTATTTAATAAATGTCTCGGTGATCTAATTTTTTATGATCTAACTTAAACACCTATGTTTACTTAGAGACTACATTTTTGATTAAGTGTTTTGTGTTAAAGTAAATGCACTTATGATCAAATTGTAAAATTAAATGCATGTGGTGATCCAATTTAACACAACAAACACATGAGTTTGAGTAGCATAAAAAGGAAAGTAATAACACAACATAATGAAAATTAATCTACAAAATTCAAGACATACTAATAATGTTTGTCAAAAACAAATCAATGCGAGATAAAATAGAAAACCATCTACTTAATCTAACAACATGCTTTAATATACATACTATTCAAAAGAGATGTTAAGTGTAATATCTGCACAAATGTGCAACATTGATAGGTTCTTTGAGAGGTGTTCCATATATTTCTATTAATGTATATGCTCCAAACCAATAGCTTTCATCAATTACATAGGGTCTAACCAATTCGAACTAAATTTTCCTTTTTCACTCAGGGAAACATTAACATTACGTTGATTTTCATATAGCACTAAATCACCTTTGTTAAATGAACAAGGAATGAAAATATCATTGTAAATTTTTTGCATTATCTTAGAATAAGCTTGAAGATGCTCAAGAGCATTGATGTGCTATTCATCAAGCATCTCAATTTTTTGTAATCATTTCTCTTTATAGGTGGTGTCATCAATAAGCCCTCTAAGAGAAATTCTCAATGAAGGAATTTCTAACTCTAAAGGCATTATTACATTAGCACCATAAACAAGGTTATAAGGTTTATTTCATGTGGATGTTAAAATAATTATACGATAGTCCCATAATGCATAGGATAAATGAGTGTGCCAATCATTGTTATGTTTGCTTACTATTTTTTGCAAGATTTTCTCAAGAGCTTTATTAGTTAATTCTACTTAACCATTAGACTATGGGTAATAAGATGTTGAAAAACTATGTTGAATGTGAAACGTTTCAAAAAAAATCTTCATATCATTGTTCTTAAATGGTGTACCATTATCAAAAAATAATGTGGAAGGGAGACCAAAGCAAGCACTAATGTGTTCCAATATGAAACAAAAAATTGCATTAGTAGTTGTAGAATGAAGAGGAATAGCCTCTACTCATTTTTTTAAATAATATGTTGTGCTAATTATAAATGTCTTTCCAAAAGAAGAAGGAAAGAATTTTTTTCAAATGAGATCCAAAACCCAAAACGAGAAAGGCTAAATAAGAATTTGAGCACGAAGTTTGGAAGCAGGACCATGGATCAAATTTTTATGTTCTTGACATTTGTGGCATTTCAACATTATCAAAAAAATCTGGTTCCATATGTCACCAAAAATATCCCATGTGAATTAACTTTCGAACTAACAATCTTCCCCTAAAATTCCCCCCACAAGCACCAACATGAGATTCTTCAAGGGATATAGGGGTATCCTATTATTTAAGACATCTAAGTAAAATACCATCAAAGGATCTTCTATTTATGACATCAACTAAGATTATGTATTGGGTTGCAAGTTTCCTTATACGATCTCTACTATTTTTAGCGGTTGGTTCAGGAAATGTAACTTCCTTCAAGTATTTATATATTGGTGTGTATCATTCACTAGAGACTTCAATATTGGTAACTAAGGCCTCTTTTATCTTTTCATCTATCAACGGTTTTGCAATTGTGTGAACTACAAATGCGAAGTCGATAGAAGGGTCTTCAAGAGATAGAAGGGAAGAAACACTTTACATTGCATCTGCATGTTGATTATCCTTTTGTGGAATATTATCAATGGTATACAATTCAAAGCATTCTAGTAATTTCATTCTAAGGTTTTTATATTAGGATAACTTGTCATGTTTCACTTGATAAGAACCATTTATTTTTTTAATGACTAATTGTGAATCACCAAATATATTAATGTGTTGAAATCCTAAGGATAAGGTTGCATGTATTCCAATAATTAGGATCTCATAATTTGTAGTGTTAATTGTGTATAGGATGTTTAGACTATAGGATAAGGGAATAGTATTTCCTGAAGGAAGTATTAATATAACCCCTACTCCAGAGCCAATTCGACACTTAGAACCATCAAAATACAATTTCCATGTATCTTTTCTAGTTGTTAACACACTTTCATCAGGGAATGAGTCCTAAGTAGGTGATGTTAATGGTGAAGGAGCTCTAGCTAAATGGTCAATCAAGGCTTGTCCTTTTATTTCTTTTTGAGAAATAACTTTAAGATCAAACTTAGTCAACAACATAACCCATCTAGCTAAGCGTCCCGACAAATTTTCTTTAGCAAAAAGGTGTTTCAAAGGATCAAACTTTGTAAAAACATGCACCTCTGCATTTAATAAATAATGTCTCAATTTACTAGTAGCAAACATAAGAGCCAAACATTTTTTTCTTATGGTTGTGTATCGAGTTTCATAATCAAACATAAGAGCCAAACATTTTTTTCTTAAGGTCAACTAATGTAATAAAAAGGATGCTCTTTGTTGCTTTCATCTTGTTGATCCAATAATGATGTTAAAGCATCATTGGAAGCTGATGTGTAAAGAATGAATGGTTTTCCTTGAATACCAGGTTTCAATATAGGAGGAGTAGCTAGATACTCTTTCAAATTTTCAAAATCTTGTTTATAATCCTCATTCCACTTAAATTTTGATTCCTTCTTAAGAAGTTGAGTAAATGGGAGAGTTTGATCCACCAAGGATGCCACAAAATGATGGATTTCTTGAATCTTTCCTTGTAAACAATGTAATTGAGAAATATTCTTTGGAGGCAACATATTTATGATAGCATCAATCTTATTTTTTTCACCTCAATTCCTCTATGTGAAACTATAAAACCCAATTTTTTTCCACTATCCACACCAAAGACACATTTTTTTGGATTTAGACTCATGTTGTATTTACAAATTATTTCAAAGATCTTATGAAGGATTATGACATGATCTTGATGAGTTAAATATTTAGCCAAACTATCATCAACATAATCTTCCAAAATGTTGTGAATAAAATCATGAAATATTAGTGTCATAGCTCATTGATATGTTGCTCCAACATTATTTAATCCAAAATGCATGACAACCCAACAAAATTTTCCCCAAGGTGTAATAAAAGTTGTTTTATATTGATCTTGAGGGTTGATGAAAATTTTATTATATCTGGAAAAACCATCTATGAATGACAATAAATCATGGATCGTGGTTGAATCCACTATCATGTCGACATTAGGAAGGGGAAAATCATCTTTTAATGATGCCTTATTCAAATCACAAAACTCCATACACATCCTAATGTGATTATCAAGTTTTTCTACTACCATAGTGTTAGATATCTATGGTGAGTAATCAATAGGATGAATAAATCTGGCATCCAAGAGCTTCTCAATTTCAACTTTCATCAATAAATCTATCTTAGGATTCATCTTCTGTATCTTTTTTCTAACAAGTTTAGCATATTTTTCAACAATAATATTATGTGTGGCTATCCTAGCATCAATACTCAACATATCTGAATATTTCCAAAAAAATATTTCAGCGAATTCATGTAATAATGTTGCATGATCTTCTTTTTCATCATCATCAAAAAAATTTCATATTTGAATCACTTTCTCTTTGTTAGATGTATCCATTGGTATGTCTATCATGTCTCCCACAAGTAATATCCTTTGGTTTGTAATTTAAAGGATTTTTTCATGTTCATCTTGTTCAATAGCACTTATTATCTTATTTTCACTAAAGTATCCCTTACTATATAAAGTACAAATGAATCTTTGTTTGTAATGAGTTGGTAAATTATCATAGACTACCAACATTTTTTCCAAATCTTCATCATGTTGAAAATAATCTAATGGTTCATCTTCAATTGTGGTATCAATTAAATCAAGATGCTTCAATGTAAGAGTTGTCTTAGGAGAATCTTGCATGATAGTGTTGATATTAAGTGAAGGATTTTTTCATGCTTAAGAAGGACAATATCCAAGACCACTTTTTTTTCTTATACATTAGGATCTATTGGGACATGAATTCCTTGTTCATGCACACCACATCCTTTTCCATTATAACTGAGTTGTTTCAAGAGTTGATATCCTATCCTATAGAGAGCTTCCATTTCTTTCAAGGATGGTGGGTTTTCATGCTCAAACTCATCATAGTTTGTTGTGTAATTCATGCCTTCTTTGTTAAAACATGTTGACTTGGATTCTTATGAATTCTTCTTCATGTTTCATTGACATTACTATTGTTTATTTGTCCTTTTTTTATTATTTTGGTGTGATCTTATATTCTCCCATGAATGTGGGTGTAAAATCCAAAGATCCCCAATGATCATCTAATAGTTTCATGATTGTTCTCTTTTTTCTTCTTGCATGGGCTCAACTTTCGAAGTTGGTATCAATGTTCTCAAAGGACTTTTCATGCCTTTTTTAGTTGTAAACAAATGTCAAATTGAAGATCATCTTTGATTATATAAACCTTGTTTTGATAGGTATATTTCATTAAACAATGAAGCATTGAAGGGACACCATTCATTTCATGAATCCAAGGTCTTCCCAAGAGAAGTTTATATGAGAGCTCTTGAGGCATAACATGAATAAGGCTTTGCAATGTAAACTTTCCTACTGTAACATACCCATCTAGATTTAATTCAAAACAATTAAATATTGACATTATGAATATCAATTTATGACAAAATTTTCCATAGCT
Source organism: Sequoia sempervirens (assembly GCA_007258455.2). Classification (NCBI taxonomy): domain Eukaryota; kingdom Viridiplantae; phylum Streptophyta; class Pinopsida; order Cupressales; family Cupressaceae; genus Sequoia; species Sequoia sempervirens. The sequence goes on along the minus strand of VDFB02047844.1, from coordinate 3,155 downwards.
AATTCCATTTAGCAATTTTATGTTCATAAATCACAAATAAAACTGAAATATAAGTATATTCATTTCCAAATGTCAATAGTCTCATACAAATTGATTTTCCATTCAATGTCTCTTAGTGAATTCTCAATTACATGGTTTTCTATCCATTACATTATTTTGATTATTTTACATCAATGATACAATAATAAATTTTTGATATGATTCCTCTATGATAGCTCACCTCCACTGGTGGACGAGAATGTGATTGAGGTGATTTTCCACCCAACCACGAAGCAATGCTTCCCTAGAATTTTTCATTCAATTGAAGAATACCCGACCCTACACAAAAAATTAGGAAAATATATAGTTTACAAGGTGGAATCTATGTGTTCCTAGCTTCATGCATTTTTATCTACTATTAGAATATGCAAGTTCCATGTTAGGTAAATAAATCAATAGAGAGTAAATAATAACAGTTTGTTTTGTATATACATGTATATAAAAAATGACTACAAATCTTGGCCAAGCTCATGCTACATGAAATGCAACTCCGGTTAGATTTGGAAACTAAAATCTACACTCTCTGGAACCCATTCCTAGAAGAAAATATTATCATATCAAAGGGGTATCCCTCCCTTTTAGACCATCTATTAGCAGTAATCTAGTGTGATATAGTCTACCACTGAATTCTTGTATCATTCCAATAAACACAATCAAACATTATTCATTTAATTCTAGTATATCCAATCATCTATTCATCATTTGTAATTGCAATTCAACATTGTCCTATGTTTATAGTTTGTTCCATTTGTAAAAGAGATTTAATATGCTCAATGAAAAAAAAATCAAGATGAATAAGAAGGTATACCACATGTACGTGCACATGCATAAAGGGATATTTATGCATGTTCACATATATTCCTAGAAATGAAAAAAATTGAATTACATGTGTATAGATTCTGAAGAATTAAGTAAAATTCCCCTTTTTATATAGGTTTATTTTCATATTCAAAAAGGTAAAAATAACACCACTTCATTAAAATGCTATATTAAATTAAAAATTATCATCTAATCTCAATTTTGATACAAATGAAACCATATGTTTCACAGTCACTTGTCTTTCATAAGGACTAAGAACAGGTCAATGAAACTTAGTTGAATTACATCATCCATAAAACCAATATTAACAAAAATATTATACCTTCATTCTGTAACAACTTAAGAATCCATGCTTGTTTTCTTTCAATCAAGGTATCCATTCAATTTAGTGAATGTTGTAAATTAAAAATTTATACTCTATCCATCAAAAATTCATCCCTCAAACACCCACAACCTGAGAAGGCTTGTTGTGGGTAACACAGAGTTATGTAACATCAAACATGGTATCATTCGAATCCACCTACCACTCATAGTGAATGGTGATACTTTCATGATATAAAAGTGGTATATGCATCGTTCGTCCCTTGCATTTAGTAGGGCATGCATTTCCACCCTAATACAAAATTAGGTGGGATGTGACATGTTGTGAGTATCATACTATAAAGAGATATAAAATAGTATGCTCCTCTCAGCTAGTCACCTATAGGGAACTTGTAAACATACAAGTCGTTAGCAAGAAAACAAGGAATAACAATGGTTGACTGATTGGCCATGACCATGAAGATTAAATATCAGATGATTGATAAAATCCTATTGTGGGTATGAAACCCGGCTTCCTACATAGGGTCAAGCAAAAATACAGAGCCTTCAAGGCAGGTCAAACCACAAGGGCATCACATGGATCGACATGGTTGGTTGATTGACAGGGTAAACAAGATAACCATATATCCAACATGAACAATAAAGCATACAAAATACAAAAAAATTTCTATCATTTTACAAGCTAAGAAACTTATTCAAAAATGAGAGGAAACAAATTGAACTCATTTTGAAGTATCTCAATCATTGATTTCTTGAGTGATTTTTCCTTCCTTGGAAAAGCTATAGTTCCTCCAAACCCATTGTTCTCCCTTCTCTTCTTTCTTCTTTTTCCTTGGATTTTCCTTCTTTTCACTAGATTCTATGATTTCCTAACCACGAAGGATCCCCTGCTAATTTTGGAGAGATATTGGTCTTAATTTACTGCCTCCAATTTTATTTTTGGGCACCCACTCCCCCTATTTTTGAGCATTGACTGGAGATTTTTTCCATGTGGGGGGTCATCCCCTATCCCATTATTTTTAGGAGTTACAAATTGTAAATCCCATGATTCCATTATTCCCTTGAAGAGTAGAATAAAATTTGAGGTAAAACATTCACATATATATGTTTATATATATATATATATATATATATATAAACATATGTCATATATATTAATTTATTTGTATATACATAATCAATTTGTCCTTGTGAGATTATATTCATATATTCAAATTATATTTTCCAAACTTACATGTTTATTTTATCCATTTCATTTCCTTGTTCAATTTGTATTTCAAATTCATACAAAAGAACAAACAATGCAAATTACTTTTCATAGAATAATTGTATTTGATGGTTTGAGTTATTCAATTTCATTGAATATTAATTTTGAAATAGACAAGGTAAGACTAGAATGCACTAATTTTTTCTTGCCACTAATTATAATTCTCACACCAAGTATAAATGAAATTTCTCAACTTTTCAAACATATACAGATGTCATGATCTATTGTGGTGTGTGAGATTCCAGATTCCATTCTTGCTTACCGTGGTCATCCAACTAAGTGTGTCTGCCTCAATTAAGTTATCATCATTCATCCTACTCTTGTACACACATTCTTACACTTTTCCACTTAGCAGTAGCCTTTAATTGATAATCTTATGAAATAATTTCTTAAATCAGAAAATTACATAATATTCATTTTCAATATCATCATTGCATTTTATCAATTCCATAAATAAAAATAATTATAAATTCCATTTTTTAGATCTTCCAAATTTTATTATTATTTTAAATGCAAGCAATGAAATAGATATATGAAATCCTTCCCCACTAGAAAGAGACATCATCCTAGTGTCTTTTCAAACAAAATTTTTTCACTTATGTTCATCAAATCATACTGTTTTCATGCCAAAACATCATAGCATACAAATCCAAAATGTTAAGAAACAATATAAAGATAATCATCAATAGTCCATCTAAGAAACAAAATG
>VDFB02047843.1:0-23521 GCA_007258455.2 Sequoia sempervirens | reverse complement strand
ATTCCCCTCTTTTTCTCATACTTTTAACAGAGTATACATGTATTGTGGATTAATATGCACTGTGGTTTTACCCCTAACAGGGTTTCCACGTAAAAATATTTGGTGTTATGGTGTTCATTAATGTGATTACATGTTTCCATCTATTTATGTGTTGTGAATGTTGTTATAAGTTCAATTACTGTTGTTAATAGTTTTAGATCTAATTTGAAAATCAAATATTATGGAACATCATTCACCGGCCTCTTAGTGTTCCTAGTGTCCAACATTATAATCTTGTATTCACCCATGAATTTTGTGAAATCGAAGGAACACAAATAATATTCTAATAGCTTTGTGACTTCTTCAATATGTTTTTCTTTATCTTTCTATTGCACAGGTTCTACTTGTGTAGTTGGTGTCAATCTTTTCAAAGGATTTTCCTTATCTTTTTCAATCTTCAAACAAATATTTTGTTGAAGGTTAGAATCAATTGTATACACCTTTTTATTGTAGACATACAAAATTTTACGATGAAGGGCTAAAGGCACTACTTTCATCTCATGAATCCACAGTCTTCCTAAAAGGAGGTTGTATGCAAGATGATGAGGCATAACATGAACATAAGTTTGTAATTGTGCAAACATAAAAAGTATCCCTTTTCCTTAATATGGGAATGGTTAACATTGAAATGAACATAATTTCACCTTGATCTAGTGTTGTAATGTTTTTTCCACATTCACATTGGATTTAGGTCCATTTAAATATAAATAGACCTAATTATTCCTTAATTTAATGTTGTGAAGTGTATTTATTTACACCTTAAAATTATGTTTTATACCCTCTTGCATTAATGGCCATTATATCATTATTAATAGGCCCCTAAGGCCCTATATTATGCATCTTGACACTTATTTCTACCAAAATATTGACAAGATCAATAAATAAACTTAATTTTCCAACTCCCTGATATTTCCTCAAGCTAAAAAGACCTAGTGGGACACATACACCACCTTGGGCATATGAGTCCCATCCATATGGAACCTATATGACACTTGTGGTGTATGAGTCCTATTTGGCCCATTTTTAGGGTTTTGAGTGAGAAATAAGGGTTTTAAGTTCAAATTTCATGAATCTCAGATTCTAGGATGTAATAAATGGTAAGTTGGTTGGATTATCTATATAAAAAATGTCTCAAATAATTATTTCACCTAATCCTTTATGATATCAACATAATCTCTCAAGATTTAATCATTCCAAGACTTCACAATAGTGTCAAAAGAGTTTACAAGAGCATTTCTAAGGCATTCAAGAAGAGATTTCTTCATCATTTGATGCAAAAATTTAGGATCCATTAAAATATCAAGATCATCAAGCATCAAGCATGTTGTTGAGGTAGTGTTGTGATGCAACATTGAAGATATATTTACAAGCATTGTTTCATATCAAAGATCAAGATCAAGATCTACATTCTACATGGCCACTTCATGTTGGATTGTGGATTTCCATTTCAAGACATCATTCAAGGTATCAATGTTCATGTTTCATAGTTCATGTTTCATGTTCATATTTCATTGTTTCATCACAAGGTTTAATTACCTAAATGAGATTTGACCTAGGAAAGCCCTTATTTCCTAATAATCAACAAGTTTTTTGTCTCTCTACATATGTGATTGAATATCTAGGTGGCTTTGATGTTTTAATATCTATTGAATAAAAAGTTTCAAGGTTGAGAGAAGTTTTCAAGTTGTCATAAGGTTGTCGTCTTCACCAAATGTCATCTATTGGTTTGAATTCAAAGTTTCAATCTTGGAAAGAAAGTGTGGAAGGAAGATCAAAGATTGGAGACCTAACTAAAAATTTGACCCTCTAAAAAGGGAGAGTTGGATTGATACACTACTTTTGGTGTGTGAGTCATAGTACAACACATTTCCTAGATTTTAGAGACTCCATATCATACACTGATAAATTCTAGTTTTGACACAAAAACCCTAGTCTAGGACTAAATTTCCCAAACTAGTGTATGAGTCATAGTGAGCATCAAACATCAATATTTCAAGGTTTTGAACCTTTTTTGACCTCATCATTCTTCTAGGTGCACCTTTGTTCATTCTTAGTTTCTTATCCTGATTTTTAGTTACATTTCCTAGGTCATTTAGTTAGGTTTTGCATGGTACTCTACATATTACATTCATTTCTTGTCTTTCCAATCCCTAGCTTGCTAGTGAACCCTCTTATTTTATTTAAACACATTAGGAAAAACTTTAGCAGATCTCTTTCCACCATTCCATCCTTGGATTGAGATCTCTAGGGTTTCCTTGAATGAAATAAGATTGTGAAATAGGAGGAACTCCTCATTGTGACCTATCTCCTCAAAGATAAGGCCTTACCCTATTTTTGTTGTTTCATTTTGGTGAATCTACACTTAGAACACATTATTTCTGATTTAGAGTGCATCATAGTCCTAGATATAGCTTGCATTGAATTTGCATTAGGTTTTATATTAGTTAATTTGAATCTAGGGTTTCTAAATTTTGGATTCGAGAAAGTGTATATATGCTACATTTTTGCATCTTTCAACATTAATTTTCATTTGAAAACTATAATTACACTTATTCTATACATCATCCAAAATAGAAAGCATAAATTTCACTCAAAATTTTCTAAAATCTGTCGAAAAACCCTAATCTAGGACTCATACACACCTTGTGGGCGATTTATCCTAGTACAGGTTGTTTTCTTAGTTTCTAGGTACTCTATGGTGATTGTTATTCACTATTTGAACCCTTGAAAAAAATTTACTAGGGATCATATGCCCCTTTAGGTGAATTAGTCCTATATCATCCCTTAAACAACCTTTTACAACATAGAAAACCTTATTTCTACACTTTCGTTTGCTATCATTAGTTATTCGTTTCAATTGGATGAGTTTCTATTACATGCATTTCATTAGATCTAGCTTAATTTGTTTCATTTTATGCATTAATTAATTTCAAATTTGTATTTTAAAAAAAATCATTTTTAGATTGTTGCATAGTGTAATCAATAAATTACCTTGATTAAAATCTGAAAATTGCATCTACACATTTCATTCTAGGACATTGTGTTGCATTTCAAGTCTCTTTCCATTTTAAGTCGGCATAGATTAGTTTTCACAAATGTTGGTATCTATATTTTCCATGTTTGCAAAGAAAAAGTTACTCAATAACCATGTTAGTCATTCATTCAATACATTCCCTAGTTCTGAGAGTCTCTTAGTGCAAGAGAGTGAAGACATTGACACTTTCCTTAAACCTAAAACTCCTCTTATCTATCCTATTTCTCGGTACTGTTGGGTCTCAAATATGTTGGTTACAAATCTTAAGACGATTTCAGGCTCTATGATTAGACTTGCAATGTTTTTGAACCAACAAATGGAGTTAACCTAAATGGTTGTTTACTCCCTACACTTCAGGCTCTACTAAACCTAGGCAAGTGGACCTTGATAGCTGAACAGATTATGTAACTTATTTGAATTTAAGGATCTATCCATAGTGGCATAAGGTGTGGGATAGATGATGGATTGTTAAATACTCCTACTCCTAATGTGATAATTGGAAGTTTAGAATAAGAAAGTGGATAAACAAAGTATAAATGAAATGTGAGGTGAACTAATGCCTTTTTGGGTAAGTGGGGTCAATGAAGTTTTATGAGAGATGACTACTATTGGTTACAATTCTAATTGTTTAGCACTTATGTATTTTTATACTTTGTATAAATGTGCAAGAATGTGACTAAAAACTCTACTTATTGATCCAATCGATCCTACTAGGTTACTATGATTTATTAAAAGGATTTTACTCCTTCCTTGAAGGAACGAATTAAAATAATCACACAATGACAACAAATTTGTATTGAAAAATGAGGTATATCCCCAATTTGAATAACAAGATAATATGAAGTTGTAGATGGGTCTCGGATCTAAAGGATGTTGGTGTTGATGATTTTTTGTGTAATGGGTAGTCTAAACATGATTTTTCTCAGAGGGAGATCTATGGTCCTAGGCATATTGGTAAGGTTTGGGTTTCTAAGCAACAAAAGAATCCATCTTATGGAATGAGTGATCATGTGAATGCCACACTTAGGAATGCAATTTTGTAGCCATAGATCAGGGATTTCAAGGATGTGGCCCTCATCTGTAAGTTTTGGAATTTCACTCCAGATCTGGCCTTTTTACAATGTTGGGTTTTTCAAACATGGGAAGGATCTATTCAAGTTTTATTTTTAGATAAGATGTAGGGATTTTTTGTGGTTTTATTCTCTGATAAAGATTTAAGGAATGTCATATTTAGAAAAAAGTCTTGGATTTGTGAGGGCCATGGTCTTTTTTCTACCTTACGGTCTTCCAATTTTTTTCCTTCTCAAACCATGGTCAAATTTATACCATTTTGGATTCAGCTTCAAGGGTTACTGTTGGAGTACAGAGAGTCCAAAATTATTGAGATTCTTGGTAATTAGCTAGAAGGTGATTTTTGAGGATCCAAAGCTCATATGTTTCTAATGTCATCTCCCAACTCATCCTTTGAGGAATTTTGTGTTGGATTCAACATTGAACAAGGAAGGGGCAAGGGATTCATCCAATGATCCTTCTTGTCACATGCTTGATAGATCTATTGTCCCTCTTTCTAAGCCCATTGAAGATTTTGTGGAAAATTAAATAGATTTCAATATTTTTCTGAAAGTTCTTGATACATGCTATAAATGGTATTTGAATTTCATTTCTCTAAGATATCATTTTAAGGATAAAATGTCTTCTGGTAATGTGTTTCAAAACTAGGAGGCTACAAATGTTATTGTTTCAAATTCATATGGGGGAAATTTTTGTAGACCTTTATCATTGGTGAAAGATGAATTTGAGAAAAATTGCTCTTCAATTGGAGAAATATATGATCATGAGAGTTTTTATCTATTCCAAAAAAGAAAGGTTACATTTTCAATTCCTGTTGGAAAAAATAATTCTATGAATGATAGTAGGTTTTTGGTTTCCCCTCTACTACAGGGTAGCAATCCATCACTATTTGGTTTGAGTAATGAAGGAACAATTAGCAAGTTTTATGATTCTTAATTCAAGCCTACTATTATTTCCTTTCTACCTGGTTGGGAGAAACTTTTGTAGTATCCCATTAAAAAATTTCTTCATTCTCTCAAGATTTTAGTTCCTCGGATCAACTTTGTTAGTTTTCAATAATTTAATCAATGTACATCAATGTTAACACTTGGTTTGTCAAGATGATTATGGTAGTCTCATTTTTCAATCCCAACTGGTTCTTGATGGCTCCAATTCACATTTCTCTAAAATTCCTTTTGAGCCGAAGCTTGAGAAATTTATTGATGAAGCCTTAGTATGTGTAGGTGAACAAATGATAGATGAAATTGCTTCTGAGGTATTTTGGGAAGAGGAGTTTTTAGATGATCTAGGTATTTTGTCAATATCCTAGTCCCCATTGTCTCCTCCAAGAAAAATCTCCTACCAAGAGGGGTAGGAAATATTTAGCTACCAAGCTACAAGAGGAAATAGCAATAGGTATACAGTAAACATTAGATGGAAAAATTGATCTAGGTGTGAAGCAAAAAAGACCTAGGAGAGAATTTTACTCTCCCAGGCTACAATGAGGATAATATCATCGAATGTTAGAGGCATAAATGCCTCTAACAAAAGGTCCCAAGTTAAGCATCAACTGGATGCTTGTGGGGCAGATATAGTTGTTCAAGAAACTAAAAATTTAGAAGAGACTTTTCAAGTTATTAGTAAGAAGTGGAATAAATGGAAAGTTTGTCATTCTCCTTATCAAGGAGCTTTAGGAGGTTTGATTACTATTTTGAATAAAAAAATACTTAACATTTCCAATGTTTCTTATGATCATAATTGGCAGCTAATGTAGGTTAGTCATTTTGGTTTATCATGTTGGTTGTTGAATGTTTATGGTCCTAATAATATAGTAGGTAAGAAGTTGTTGTGGGAGACTTTGAAACAAAAATTAGATGGGTTGGGACAAGACAAAGCAGTTCTTTCAAGGGATTTCAATGTAATTACAAGCTTATTAGGGAAAAAAGGAGGAATATGCCCTCCAAAAAAAGACATGGAGGACTTTGCAGCTTTTATACAAGATAATGCTTTGGTGGATGTAATTCCACAACATGGGGGGTTTACTTGGACAAATATGAGGGTAAATTTTCTCAAAATTACAAAGAGGCTAGAGAGGTTTTTAACATCTCCGAATTGGGTCTTAACTAGATTTGATCTGTCATTTGAAATACTCTCTTTTGTTGCCTTCGATCATTTTTCTATTTCACTTGATTTGATGGAAAAAAGAAGTAAAGTCAATGTTTCAATCTTCCTTTAGGTTTGAGGCAATGTGGTTTAGACATCTAGACCTTATCGCCTGTTTAAAGCAATGCTAGTTGAATGCACCTTTTTTGCTATGGTTCTAGAATATTTCAGTTGAGTAAGAAGCTGGATCATGTTAAGCAACAATTAAAATTTCAAGAGGAATGGAAAGAATTGTTATTGAGAGAGGAGGTTTATTGGAGACAAGAATCAAGAGAACTATGGTTGAAAGATGGTGATAGGAATACAAAATTCTTTCACATTTCAGCTCAAATAAAAAAGGCCAAAAGTACTATATTTTCAATTCAAGATAGTGTGACAGGAGTTTTGCTTACAAAAGAGGAAGAGATTCATAATGAAGGGGTCAAATTTTTATATTCCTTACTAACTACAAATAATAATGACTGTGCACATTTAGTAAGGGAAAGAGAAGAGCTTCTTCAAAATATCCATGAGTTGGTCTCGCATGAAGATAATGTTAGGTTGTTGGCTTCTTTTTCTCTCAAAGAAGTAAAAGAGGTGGTGTTTTCCATGTCTCCTGACAAAGCCCCAGGACCTGATTGATTCACTATCAATTTTTATCAAAAATGTTGGGAATTCATTAGGGTCGATATTCTTAATGCTTTGGAGGAATCAAGAAAATAAGGAGGTATGTTAAAAAAATTCAACATGACTAATATTGATATCATTCCAAAAATAAATTCCCCAATTAGTTTCTCTAATTTTTGACCTATTTCTCTTTGTAATACAATTTATAATTTTTTTACAAAGGCCATTTATCTTCGGTTACATCCTCTTGTGTCAAAAATTATTTCTGAGGAATAGGGGGTTTTGTTCCTGGTAGAGAAACATCTGAGGGAGCAATTGTTGCTCATGAAACTTTGCACTCCATTGTTATAAATAAAATGTCTTCCATGATTATTAAACTTGACATGTAGAAAGCGTATGATAGGGTTGATTGGTCTTTCTTGAACCATGTGTTATTGAAGTTTGGTTTCTCCTCCAAGTGGTGCAAGTGGATAATGTCATGTTTATCAGGTGCCAAGTTTTTAGTGTTGATTAATGGATCTGCAATTGGGTTTTTTGGTTCTACCCGAGGGATTCGACAAGGTGATCCTTTGTCTCCATTTTTGTTTATCATTTTAGTAGAAGCTTTGAGCAAGTCTTTCCTTAAAGCTCATGAACAAGGTATCATTCAAGGAGTTCATATTCCAAATAAAAATATATCAGTGACTCATTCTCTTTTTGCTGATGATACTTTGCTATTTGGTAAAGTTGTCATTTCAGAAGCTTTGCATATAAAGGCATTATTGGATAAGTACAGTAGAACTTCAGGTCAAAAAGTAAATGAAGGAAAATTAAAAATATATGTGTTTAATACAAAACCAACTATTGAGACACGTATTGTGAAGCTGTTAGGTTTCCAACAAGCGCAGTTGCCTAGTAAATATCTTGGAAAGGGAGATGGTTATCTTTATCAGGGAGATTTTTTTTGGTCAAATCTATGTTATCTTCAATACCAAATTATTATATGGGAGTTTTAAAAGCTCCAAAGTCCATTATTTTTCAAATTCAAAAGATGATTAGAAAATTTGTATGGTTTGGTAATGTGGATAGTAAAAAGAAAATCCCTTTGATATCATTGGAAACCATGTGTTTAGAGAAGTTAAAAGGGGGAGTAGGTCCTCATAATTTGATTGAAAGGAATCTAGCACTTGGAGCTAAAATGGTTTGGCGAATGTATGCAAAACCTACCTTAAAATGGTTTCGCCTTATTCAGAATAAGTATTTGGATAATCTGTGTCCATCGAGGGTCAACAATGCTAATTTTTTTAGTTTCATGTAGAAAAATAATTTTACCTCATTTAACTTGGGAGGTAAATGATGGTAATGAAGCCTTATTTTGGAAAGATTCATGGAATGGTTATTAGAATCTAGATGTTTTTTATAATTTTGAGAACTCTGGAATTTTTTTGTCCAATTGTTGGGGCACAAAAGTCAAAGATTATGTTCAGCATGTGGATTCCTTGACAGGAAAAGTCAAGTGGAAGGATCTTTCAATTGAGTTAATAGATGGTGATCACAAATGTTAGATTTCAGCTATCCTCCAAGAAAGAGCGGTTTCCTTTTCATCTAAGCCGGATAGATTAATTTGGTCTAAATCAAAATTAGGTTGTTATACAATTAAAGAGGGGTACAAATCGATTTCTCAAGCTACTCTACAAATAACAACACAAAGCTTATCAATTTTGTTGGAATTCAAATTTTTTTCCTAAAGTAGACTGCTTTTCATGGCTAGCAATAAAAAATAAAATTCTTATGAGTGATAAGTTAGCAAAACTAAGGATTGCAGAACCTTTCAAATGTGTGCTTTGTGATCAAGAGCTGGAAGATATCAAACACCTTTTCCTTATGTCCTGTAGCACAGGTTTGTTGGTTGTTTGTTGTGGCCAAAATGAATTGGCAGTCAGTTTTGCCAAATACTATCTAGAAATTATTTAGTAGTTGGCCTCAGCTATATAAATCCTCATTTTTTGCAAGTATTTGGTGTATTATTCCATCTTCAATTGTCTGGACTATTTGGTGGGAAAGAAATAGATGCATTTTTAGGAAAGAGAAATTAAACCTTGATCAGGTGTTGATATTATTGGAAAGATCAATATCAAAAACTGTAAATGCATATGTGTATAAAACTAAGCATGTTGGCTCACTATTTACTGATTGGGACTCAAAGGTGATGTCTTCATGGTCACTCCTATCTCTGCCTTTCAAAGGAAATCTCCACCGGTCTGCTCATAAAGTAAACAGAGCTGACATAGTATGGTTACCTCCTCCAGTTGGAATCTTTAAGTTGAATATAGATGGAGCATCTAAGAGGAATCTAGGTTTATCTAGCGTAGGGGTGATTATAAGAGATCATAAAGGGTTAGTGTTATGTGCTAAATCTTTTAAGTTGTTATTTGGGACTAACAACGCATCTGAGGCTCAAGCACTTTTGCAAGGATTGAAGTTAGTTCTTAGTCTTAAGCTCCCCATGATCCAAGTAGAAGGGGATTCACTGCTCTTAATAAACACATGCAGGGATCATAAGATTCAGAATTGGAAGTTGGGGTATATTGTTAAATAGATCTATTCATTTCTTGATAAGATAGGTAATTATCAAATCTTGCACACATACAAAGAAGGAAATATGGTGGTAGATTTTTTGGAAAATTATGGTTGTGATCAAGTAGATAATGAAATTACTCATGTGCCTGAGTTGGGTAAAATTCATCCAATACTAGAAGTTTTATTATCAAAAGAGGCAATTTAAGTATTACTCCTAAACCCATTGTTGCAACTGTCAAACTTTATTATATGGCTCAATTATGTCTAAGCTGCAATAACAAATAAAAAATAAAAAAGTATGTGCATCATCATGGAAAAGGCCCTTAAGGACAAAATTTTTTAGAAAAATTAGAGTTAGGCAACTTGACGAAAAATTTCAACAGTTTATTCATATTATTTCAAAAAATATGTAAGAATAGAATCTATAGAAAATTGAAATATAGTTTCTAAACTACTAGGTTTTTTTTTTTTTAAAATCTATTTATTGAAAATTTAAATTTCAATGCAAGAGGTACTTAAATTTGAGGGAAAAAATATGAAGTAGGTGTTTGTCTAATCGTGCCCTAACCACAATGAAATGATAATATTTTTTTTATAAGATTTTAGATATAAGTAGAGGACTCATGTCTCTATGTGATGCATATTTTTTGCAATTTTTTTCTAAGTAAATAATTAATCATGAATTTTTATTACAACTTTTAAAAAATATAAAACCGTGATGTCCTGGACTAATCTTTAACTTGGTCAAAACTTCATGAAATTCAATTTTATTTTTTAATTCTATAGTATGCAAAGCATAGAATGTGATGCATATTTTGACTCAAAAAATGTGATACCATTTGAAAGCTATAGATGTTTTTCTCAATCATCCTATCAATCAACACTTTAGTCGTAATTCAAATAGAAAATGAATAATAATTATTTATTAAATTCAAAGTAAAGAATAATTTATATTGGTGGAAAGCTAAGAATATCCTTTAAAAACCCCTTTCATTTCATCAATTTTGGGTAAAAACAAAGTCATACCACATAATTCCTACAAATACCCATCATATTGCCACTTTTGGCCCATCATGATCCCCGCATTACACCCTTATTTGCATTATTGCAATAGTAAGAGTAGTGGTGGCCATCAAATATATGTTGACTTCAATTTCATGTTTGAGTCAGGGAACTTTCCAAGTGTAAATGCTAGGAGTAAATACCAACTGTTTAAAAATTCTAACAGTTGTGAGTTTTCAAGGAGGCCAGCTATATTGTCTCAAATCAACATTACTTCACATGGTGTGAATGTATCAACACATGTAAATAAATGTGGGTTGGTACTAATGACATCAGTCAGGTACAATGTGTATTAAGCCTGCATCATATATTAATAAACTGAAAGAATTAGTCTATACATCTTGGTACCATTGGTAGTATTGTCAAGTTCATGTGAATTCTCTAGCATGCAGTGAAGCTTCAGGAGTCATGTGTGAAATTTGTAGCAAAATCTGCCTTCTAGTTCTTAAAGTGAGGCAAATAGAATATGCTACTCAATATTCCTAAAGGTAGCCAAAATTTATGATGTATGCACAACAATTGTTTTCTCTAATATTATGTGTCTTGTGTAGGCTACAAGTGTCAAGAAATGTGATTTTGCACATTGTTTCAAAATGTGTGAACTAGGAGTATGAATTAATCATGATTGGTACCATCTACAACAAATTGATTAGGAAAATTCAAAGGAATCCTATCTAAATTTAGATAAGTTTATGTAGTCATTCCGCTCTACTAAGTGAGGGACATAGTTTATTTTTTATCACAATCCAGTTAGCAATTATTCATTGAATGCTAATAAATACTTCCTTTGGTACGAGAGTACATTTTGATCAAGATTTGATAGGATACTCCATCAAAGGCATGAGAAGTAAATTAGAAAGAATGGTGCTCAAAATATCACAAATGAAATTGTTGTCTAGGTGAACGACTTGGAGAATAGGGTGTACTTTTTATTTGAATAGTTCCAATAGTGGTGACCTTAGAATTCCTAAGCTTTTTAGTCCAAAGAGTAGGAAGAGGAAAATGGAGTTCTACCCATGAAATTATAGAATTTTCATACTGGTCAATGATTGGGAGCTGTTGATATCAGAAGAATTTGGAGATGTTGAGTTGCAACTAGTGTTTAAAGATTATTGTTCAATCTTTGTAAAACACACAAAAATGGTTGTTGGAGTGGAAATTCTAGAGCCAAAAGCAAAAAGGTTAATATATCTTTCTCAACTGTTATCCATTTTTATATCCAATCTTATGGACCTATTGCAAGATGCCAATTTGGTGGACATTGTCACAAGAAAAGTTGTAATTGAGGTTTATTTGCATAATGGGGTTCTTCAAAAATCCTATCAAAGGCATGATTTTTGGAAAGGGCATGGTTATGTAGGAGGGATTTTCCCTAGGCACTTTCTACTGCATAGGACAAATTTCCAAAAATTATATATTGCAATTAACAAGAATCTTTCAGTTCATAATTCAAGCTTTATTTTGAATGTTAGAAATTATGCTTGAGGGTTTGCTCCAAATTTTGTTGATAAAGTAAAGATGAAAGCACGTGCCATTTTGGTGCTTCTCACACATGTTCATGGGATACCTATGTTTGTGTCTTATAAAGCACAATATCTTTCAAATGTGAACAATCTGCATCAGTCTGTGGGTGAACATGAAGCCAAAGTGGAAAGTGTGCAATGCATTGTTCAGGAAATGACAAAGGTAAAGGACCAACCTATGGGTGTTCATTTTTAGTTGTTTGGAGTTTGAATATCCAATGACTTCAATCTTAATAAAGAGCCTCAATATCAATTTTTGGAAGAGGTTGCGGTGGAAGAGAAAGATGCTAATTTTTTGCATGTGGGTGCACAAAATATTGGTGAATCTTCTTCTAACTTGGCTCAATTTGTAGGAATTTATTATATTGAAGAACATGGTGATAAAAATATTGATGTTTTTATCAAAAATTATTAGAATGTATTTGGTGTGGAAGAGGAGCAACAAGTTGGTGTTCAAAATAATGGAGAGTCTCCTAATAACATGGTTCAGTATGTGTGCTTTAGCAATATGAAAGAGCATGGTGATCAAAATATTGGAGCCTTTTCCAAAACTTTTCAGTCTATACCTAGTGTGGAAGAAGAGTAGCTTGTGAGCATGATAGAAGAAGTTCAAGATGAGAATGATCAGTTAGTACCAATGGAGATTTAACTTTTATGAAACTTAATAGCTCTTAGGTTGAAATATAAAGGTTTTTTGCCTAATTTTTTTGACTAATTTTGCAAGACAAGTTTGTAAATTTTTTTGTAATAGTAAGTTCAAGAAAATATGACTATGGATGTAGGTAATGAAGAGCAAGGAGAGAATTAAGTGGAAATTATTAAAATAGAAGACTAAAGAGTAGGTAAAGTGTGATTTTTTGGTTCTGCTTCAAAAAAATGACATGTCTCTAGAAGTCTCTTTCTGGTGTGTTCAAAAGCATTTGTTCAAAAGTAATTGGTTTGATCAAATGTAGTCAGTATTATGGAGCTAATAACCACAATTTTTTGCAAAAGTTCATTCCAGGTTTCCACAATAGGATAAGGATAGTCTACATCAATGGAAAATAATGGAGATTATTAATATCAAAATACTGAAAGTAGGCTTGGATATGTATAAAATAAAGTGTTACTTAATTTAGAAGATAGGCAATTTTGTCTATATTATGTAACTAATTGAGCTATAACCAGATTTTCATCATGGTTCTTTCCTACTGTATGCTCTATCAAATTAGTTTTTGTATTACTTAACTTTAAATATATAATATAATATCTTGAAGAGGGTATACCTCTTCATAAGTGTCTTTTGGAATTTTAACAACAATAAAACATTAACAATTAAGCTCTAATGAGCCACAAATGAATTTGTGTAATATGATCCTGACTCAAGTGTGTATTAGCATTCTCTACAGCATTCCTCACAACAATCTCTATAACGATCATCTTCTCCAAATGATCACATGCCTCTTCTAATGTTGGATATTCATTCTTGGCTACTTCCAAGGCTCCGTGCAGTATTAGTTGGCACTCTTTCATCCATTCACTCTGACTTTTCAATTATCCATCATCTTTGAATAATGCAGGCACACCCTCTTTTGAAGCATCAATAAATTCTTTGGCATCTACTTGAAGTTCCTTATAATATTTATTGTGCTTCCCTCTCAGATCTTCAACAGTTGCAATGGCTCCAATATCAAAAATGCTTCTCTTTTGTATCTCTTGGAGCTTTTCGTGAAGCCTGTCACTTATTCTCTTATGTTCTTGAATGGCAGTGTGACTCTTGGAGTGGGTTACCCAGAACTTGTCCATCCAAATCATCAGGTTAGTGTGCCTCTTTTGGAATATTGTAGAAAGTGTCTCAAATCTGGCCTTGCTTACTTGAGTGTGTATTTGTTGACTACTCATCTGTAATTCCTCACATTTGTCCTTTGATTGAGAACCTTCTCCTTGAGTTAACATTTTAGTGGATCCCCTGAATGTATCTTTGACTGTCTCTTAGAAAATTATTTTCTTTGAGCATCCTTTCACTGTTCAACTTGTACATATACCATTCTTTGATCAACATTTGGATTTGAGCCTTGTTCAATTTGGCTACATTTATGCCAATATCAGTTGTGACCACAAGATTAGTTTCACCCACTTTTAATGTCATCACATGACCAAATGCCTTCTCAGTATCAATAATTACATATTTCTTATGTGGGGGGTACAAAGCCTAGATCATAAGAGAACTCTCATCAGGATTGTATCTCAACCCAGTGTATACATATGTTTCCCTTCTAGATTGAGCTTGTTTTTGGCACCATTACTATGTGTAAAGCTATAAAAAGAGAAAATTTTAACTCTAAACTAGGAAAGATCATCACACTAGAATCCTCTAATAACTTTCTTCCTTTCTTTGGAGTCATGATCTTCATCTCATTCTCCACATCCACTTTCAAGGTGTTTAGTAACTGATGTTCATTGTTGTGTGTGATGTCTCCAACTGATTGAACCCTTATTGTTTTTCCCTTTTTCTTGTACAAGAAATATTTAAATTTGGGAGATTTAATGAACTGATCATTCGAGACAAAGGACTTATAAGCCAATTTCCTAGTATCTATATCAGATGATTCCCCAACTTCCTGTTCTCTGTTTGGAGGTTGATACTCTTCAATCCTCAGCTTGGGGATCTTATTAGGTTGGCCTTGGGGTTCATTTTCATCAGAAGATTCCTCACTAATAGAGGATAACATTTTTTCTTCTTGTATCTCCTTCATCTTTTGTTTAATTTCTCTATTATAGTTATCAATTGCAAATTCAGCTTTTGCTTCTTCCATGTTCCTAATAATATCATCATGAGGATATGGTATGTGAACATATCAACCTAAATTCTATTTTTTCCTTGAAAAATCAATAAATCCTTTAAGATCAAATCCCTTCCTTGGTGCAACCTTCTTCATATATTGAAATGTGACAATTTATCTAAAATAATATCATATCCTTCCTTTGACACCACAGTGAAATATCCAAAACAAAATGTACTAGGAATGAATGACTATTTTTCATATGCACTCACATTCATGACATTGGAATAATCTAATTTCCTGACAATCTCTAGATATGCAATCCTATCTGGAATAGTTTTGGGTAATAGGAAAGTTGTGTCCTCAAAACCATAAACTCTTATCATAGTTGAATCAATAGAGCAATACCAGTCACCCCAATTATGACCTATAGTTAGCGATCCATTGAAATCCTTGGGCCTTAAGAATCTTTTGATCTCATTAGATAATGAAAAATCACAAGGATGATCATAAAACCTATAGGGTGTCTTGACAAATTATTCCTCAAAATAAACATAATTGGAATTGATAAACCTATTGTCCCATATGGAGGTCAATAATTGTATTGGTAGTGATTTATCCTCTTTATCCAACTATGTGATTCACAATTCCTCTGGCCACATTCCTAACTCCTATCCATAGTACAATATTATGTGCATGAGAAAGGAATAATGTTTAAATTACATTGTGGGAGATCCATTCTTGATGGCCATTAGGCCTGATTCAATCCCTCTAGAAATGTGTCAAGCATAATCAAAAGGTCTTATATTGTGGCATTGTATATCTGTAGAAATCACCATTGGCCCTATAGACATGAATTTAGAGGCCTATGTTCCCATTAATTGGCCTACTGAGAAGTAAGTATGTTTTAGATAGGGCTCGAACAAATCAACATGAAAGGGAGGTCCATCACTATCTTCAAGTGGAACTAGGTCTCCATCTTTGCTAGGCATGTATAATGGTAACATCCATCCTTTGTAAGTAGTATCCATTCTCTAGTACTCCTCCAAATCCTCATGCACTATGGGGTGATCACATGTGTCATCTAGGTTGAAAACTTCACCAAATGCATTTTTGGATATATGTATGAAAGACACTCCTTGTGGGTTGCAAATTGCTTTAAGTTTTGGGTTATAATGTTTGGCCGGAATTTTTATGAGCTCTACATTCACAAATAAATTGGGAACAACCAACTTTCCTAAATTGAAATTCCAAGGGTTGTAGACTAGTTCAAATCTACTTCTCTGATAATAATGAAACATGAAAAATTCATATTGCCTAATGGGAGTCCATACATAACCAATATGTTTGCATTTGTCTTCTAGTCTTTCTACATCATCCCTTAATTGTGTATACCTTCTAGATTTTGGCCCTAAACCAAGCAATTGATTAATGAGGTCTTGGTTTTTAATTTACATTCTTTTGTTTTCAATTCCAGCCCTATTTCAATTTTATGCTTCTTACTTTTGGATTGCCTACTTTCACCTTGTTGCTTCCTATGTAGGTGGCAGAATTGAATTGTAATTTATCAATTGTGGGGAAACTTTGTATGCTTACTTGTATGTCTCTGGGTGCACTGAATTCCTTGACTCTGGCTCAATCCCTCATCCTTCCCGCTGCAACTTCTAAAAATTATTTTGGTTCAATCTCTTTTCAATCAATTTTTTTTTACATAAGGTTCATTCGTGTGGCCATTAATGTTCTCCACTGGAAATGAATGCAACAAGTTTTTCAAATTTCAAAATGTCAAAGTAATACAAGAAGATTGCATCAGTGAAACCCTTTCAGTCTTAGGTCGATATGTGTTCTTTATTTGGCCCCACCTTTATTTATACATTCATAACTAATCACCAAGACATAATTGAATGTCCCTTAGATATGATGTGTCCTTTTAGCTTTCATATTTAGTCGAGAAGACCACTTAATACTCTTACCACTATTGTATAATGGCTTTTTATTTTTCTTTTAAACTCTAATTATTTCAGGGAGAACATTATGAAGTTTACCCAATATCAAGATGGTCTGGACCATTAGAAATCCCTTTGATCATCGCCTAGTGTCTTTTCAAAAAATTGTGACCATTCCATGTTACCATCGGGCTAACATGTACCATCATTGAGAGAGTAAATTGCCTTTTTGATATATTTGGTCTCCCTAATGCATTTCCTCTACCACTTCATTCATTGGGATAATTCGGTGAGACTTTCCCCAAAAAATTATCTCATCAACGTAAGCCACATGGTCGGAGAGATCTGAGGAACCCACTCTGATCATACATGTCTCTCTGATACAATGGTTCTTCTATTTTATTGGTGAAATTGTATATGTTTCTTCTTGATGAATTCTCCATCGGCGTGACACACGAGCTTAGTGTGATTTGAAAATTTCCCTCCGACCAGCCTACTTTTGCTGATAAGTTTACATCGATGAAATGTTATGCACTATCTTCCCCATTATGCACACATATTATCTTTGGGGCCTTTGATCACTGTAACTTTATTCACCTCTTCCTGATATGCAGAAAATATTCAAATAAGGGGCTAGGACTTGTAAATCGAAAAGACATGCAGATCATCTTCCCGATAAGGACCAATTGCTCTCAAAGCTTTTTCTCACCAATGATTAGAGAGATGCTTATATGTCAAAGGCCATATTAATGGGATCATTAGTTAACATGGGTTGTAAAATGGATCTTGTCACACAAATTTCAACAATTTGTATTGATCATGAAATTAAGGTGTGTGAATTTGTGGTACATGGGAGATAAGCAGGTGAGGGCTAGTGAAAAATGTGAGATTTTTCTAGTTCTAACAGTGGCTCTGATTGGGGATGTATACCCCTTGTGGGTGTAGCAAGAATCCAGGTCTCTAGGGAAGAAAACTAAGTGCTTTACTTATATGGTATGGAAATGGAAGTGAATTTGGGAATGGTGGGAAATGGAGGTGGAGGGAAATCTTATACTATTGTGCATGGAAAATAATTATTTTAAGAGGTTTCTCAAGAATTGTCCATGCACTAGAAATTCTCAACCTTCTCCTAGACTATAATGCATGGAAGATTAAGAAAAGAAATGTTTTAGGAATTGTCTATGCACTGGCAATTCCTATTCTTCTCCTGTCATGTTCTAGAGGTAATATGAATCTTCACTAGCCTTTCCAACAATGACAAATGGTACTAACCATAGAGCTTCAAATTTCCCATGCTTCCCTTTGTCCTGACTCTTGGAATTCCACATAAGAACCATTCCATTTACTTCAATTTTTTTTGTTTTTAGCCCTTTTTCCATATAGGTATTTCATCTATAATTGCTTCTTCTTATTGTGTTGTTGAGCTTGGTTCCTAACCTCATCAAGTTCCATTAACTCTTCTATCATATCCTCCCTAGGTTTAGGAACATCTAAATCTTCTTGCAAGATGAACTTACATACTGGTAACAAATTATGGAAAGGGAGACTAGCTTGAGTCCCATACACAAGTTCAAAAGGTAATTTTCCAATGGCCTTCTTTATAGTGATTCTAGCTGCCCATAGGGCTAGTCTCAAATTGGAATCCAAGGCCTTTTTGTTATTATTCAACATTCCTTTCATGATCTCTAGGATGCTCTTGTTGTTGGATTTATCTTTCCCATTTTCTTGTGGATGATATGGTGAAGCATATGAGATTACTATACCATAGGATTGCAAAAATTTCTTGAATTCATCTAATCTAAAGCACATCCCATTATCAGTTATAATTCTTGGTGGAACTCTGAATTTGGTGATGATATTTTCCAATAAATTTTTTTCCATAACCTTACTAGTTGCTTGTTTGGTAGGTATAGCTTCCAACCACTTGGAAAAGTATATTGTGGCTACTAGTATCCATCTGTGTCCTCCACTATATTTCTCTACAATTTGTCCTATGAAATCAATTCCCCATTGGTGGAATGAAGCTTCAACTTGCAAAGGTCTTAAACGTATTTCCCCTTGATACTTCAATTTCCCAGAAAACTTCTGACATGATTCACACTTCCTAGCATAATCATATGAATCATTGAAAAATCTAGGCCAATAATAACCCACCCTTAACACCTTATGTGTAGTGGTCTTTGCTGAAAAATTATGTCCACATACTACATGCATTTCCTTTAAAACATGCCTTTCTTGATCTTCATCTAGGAACAACAATAGAACACCATCCTTGTTCTTCCAATAGATGTCCCCTTTCATGAATATATACTTTAAAGCTTGAAGTTTAAGCATCATTTTCTTGTTATCATTAAATCCTTCAAGACATTTTATATGCCTGAGATAATACACAACATCAGTGTACATGGTGTGTGCTCAATAATAGTAATCATGTTGTCTTCATCATTCAAATTGCACACCTGGGAAACTTCAATATTTGTTTCAGCCATTAATGTGTCTAATCCTTGTCCTCTTACAAGCTTGGTGATTTGGAACTCAATGCCAAATTCTTGGATTTTGTTTATCCATCTACACCGATGGCCTTTTACTTTAGATTGTACAAACACATCTTTTATTGGAACATTAGGTACATAAGCTATTACTTTTTCTCCCACCAGATATGATCTAAATGCTTTGACAACTTTTACTAATGCATATGTCTATTTTTCTACAATGTCATATTTCAATTCTACATTTTGGAGGGATTTGCTGAAGAAAGAAATAGGCTGTTCATACCCCTCATCATTTTTTTTGTAGCATTACTGTTGCAATTGTGCAATAGGATGCAAATGAATTTTTTTGAAAAGGTTTACTGAAATCAAGGGACTTCAACACTGGGGCTTCCTTAATTTCTCTCTTGATGGATATGAATGCATCTATGGCCTCAGTTGTCCAGTCAATCTTTGCACCCTTCTTTAACATCTTTGAAATTGGTTTCACTATCTCAACAAAGTTTGATATAAATCTCCTCACAAAATTAATCTTCCCAAAGAAATACTGGATGGCTTTAACTATCTTAGGAAAGGGAATCTTATCTATAGCTTCCACCCTTTCTGGATCAATCCTTCCCCCTTCTTTGGACACTATGTGCCCTAGTAACTTTCCCTCTGTTACTACAAAATGACATTTTTTAGGATTTAAAGAGATGCCATATTCAATGGCTTTGATGATTTTTTTTTTCAAATACTCAACATGGTCTTCTACCTTATTTGAATATGCAGTTAAGTCATCCTCGTATGCCACCATTATTACATTAATTAGATCAAAAAAAGAAACATCCATTGCTCTCTGGAAAGTTGCACCAACACTTGTGATTCCAAATGGCTTTCTAACATATATATATGTTCCCCAAGGTGTGGTAAAGGTTGTTTTGTATTGCTCTAATTCCTTAACTTTCACCTGGTTATAGCCTGAAAATTTGTCCATTATAGATAGCAACTCACATCCCATGATCCTTTGCAACATAGCCTCCATGTTTAGGAGTGGGTAGTTATCCTTGAGAGAGGATACATTCAAGTTTCAGAAGTCCACATAGAGCCTTATGTCTCCATTTTTCTTTTTGACAAGTACTAAATTAGAGACCCAAGATGAATTTCTAATAGGCTTGATGATACCCCCTTCCCTAAGCTTCATAAGTTCCTCATGCATTTTAGGCTCTAAGGTAGGATTTATGGGTCTTTTGTTTATGTCTAAAAGGTTTTGCATCTGGTTTCAATGGGATCTCATGTTGGAACAAATCTTCTCTATATGCTTTGATATCATCATAAGACCATGTGAAGACATGATTATACTTCCTTAATAGTGCAATCAACATTTTCCTTATTGTTGGGCTTATCTTTTTTCCAATGTACACCCTTTTAGGGGCTAATTTAGTTCCAAGGTTGACTTATTCAATGTCTTCCCTTTTTACTAGTGTTTGTTTCATAAGGGCTCGGTCATTTCCATCAAACACCCTCTCTAATGCCACAAGTCCTTTAGGAATCTTATTAGTCTTGAGTTGAACAACTTCCTTTCCAAACATAGTTTTTTTTCCATCTACTTCTTCCACAAATGCATTAAAATCAATTTCTTGGGCTTCATATCGATCAATGCAATGTAAGAACTTAATCAAATCAGTATCATCATTAAAAAAATTCCAACTATAGATGTTATTAGGGATTGCAGGTCTTGTTTTGAGCTCAACTTGTGAAATTCCTACTAGAGTGACATCATCTCTCTTCAAAGTAACATTCACCAAGAAATATTCCATTAAATTATTGGACCTATTTATCCATTCAATAGAGAAAGCATCAACAATTCAATGGTGTCCCATACAACATTTTTGTACTACTTTAGCCTTCTTCTTTTTTTGTGGCATACTTTGATCTCACTTGTGAAATAATCAACTTAGAATCTCCAAAAATTGCCAGTAGCTTAATTTTGTGTTTGATAGCCATGTTCAATCCAATCAGCAAAGCCTCATACTCTACTATGTTATTTGTACATTCAAATGTCAACAAGAATGAATATTTGAATGTTGTACCCTCAGGTGAGATGAAAACCACTCTTTCTCTATTACCTTTTTTATTGCATGCTCCATCAAAATACATTCACCATACACCATGCTCATTCTTGGAAACATCCCAATCAATTAGATCAATATTCAAAGATTTAGGTTGTGAATGCTCTATTCTAAAACTTCCTAAGTCCACATCACAAAAGCAATTCATCTTATTTTGGTAAACATATTCCACAATTTGGTTCACTCTTGGTTCCTTGTACAATTTAACCTCTTCACCATTTATTGGTATTGTGGCATAGGATAAGTCAAATTGCACATTTCCTCCCACTAAAGTAGTTCATTGTCTTGATAGGAGCATCCCAAAGTGAGGGGGTGTGTCTATTACAATTATGTCAATTGTGTATGTTGCTTGTGGATAAGCAGCTAACTTCACTTCTACATCCTTCATGATTCCTACCACTAGGACAAGCCTACTATCCATAGCATAGCATTTACCACCAATAGTGTCCACCCACATGCCAAGATGCTTCATTACCCCTACTAGCATGATGCTAATAGAAAATCCTAAATCAATCATACAATTTCTCCCCATTTTTTTATTTATGAGCAATGTGGTAAAAAATGGATCAACCTATGGAGGATTCATTAGTGTATCACCAAGAAAAACCTCAAGGACTTTAATATCTCCTTGCCTACTATTACTGATTTTTGGTGATTTCTTTGTTCTCCAACTTGTGTTTTTATTGGTTCCATTGGATATTAGTTGAATAGAACTATTTCTATATTCTTTTATCTTCATCATTTCCAATAGTGGCACAAACATCTTTACATGAGACAATGCTTGTGTGAAATCAAATGAAGAGGCATTTTCTACTTTGGTTATCTTCCTTTGTTCTAGTGGTTCTCCTTTTTATTTGTTTCATCATGTTTTTGTTTCCTCTTGTTTTCTTCTTTGGGAACATGCCTCTTCTCATTCTTATTAGGCTCTTTATTCTCCACCTTCTTTGGTTTTTCCTATTGTTTCTTTATCTTTCACAAACAATCCTCTTAGAGTACCATCATTTTCATTTTTCATTATATTTCTCAACCTATAGTTTCTTTTTGCTTGCTCTACTGAAGCAATGGTTAACTCCTTGATTTCTTCCTTAGTTGGCCTCCTTAATTTATACTTTCTTGACTTAGGTGGTATATAAGGAGGATGTGATTCATCATTTCTTTCATTCTCTTGATCAAAGAAGAGATGTTGTTCTGCCATGTGAATATTGTACCTCTAGTTGTTTACATCATACTCATAGCCTTCATCTCCTGAGGATGAATATTCTTGTTCAACTGGATGTAGGGTATGTGAAGTTAGATATATTGTATGATCTTCCACTTCATTGCCATATGGCATTTCTTCTTCTTGTATCGATTGTGCTACAACACAATGATCTGGGGAGTGAGGCAGTTTGCAAATTTGACACCAAGGGTTGTTATTAACCATGTAAGCTCCTTTTTTATTTAAGGGATCAAGTGTTTCTTTATACTTAGGCCTATCAGCTATGGGTTTTTCATCCTTCCAATTTGTGTTGTATGGCATATCATGAAATCTTGGTCTTTCATTTTTGTATAAATTCTCCTGCTTATTCTAGGGATTGTTAGATTTTTGGGGAACTCTAAGGTTATCCCTCTTGCCAGCCATCCCTGCAGCCTTTCTATTGTTCTCAATGGTTAATGTTGTCTTTTGTGCTTCGGTTAGACTTCTAGGGAATCTATTTCTGAGTTCATACCCAGTTTTTGGATCATAGGCCTTTAAATAAATGCTCAAGGTTGTCAGATCAATCAGTTTGGATCCTTGTGTTATTTTGTTGTATAGTTTAGAAACCTCTGATTGTAGTCATAAACCGATTCATTTTGGTATTTTTGGATACTTATCAATTCATGAAGGTAAAATTCAGGGGCACACTAATTCCAATATTATTCTAGAAATTGATTCTAAAAGTCTTCTATAGAATCAATTGAAGCATTAGGTAGACCATTGAACCAATCCCTTGCTTCCTCAATTAGGGACATCATAAATAATCTCATATTTACATCTTCATACTCTATACCAATATCTTGTATAAAAGCATTGAAATTTCTTATATGTTATTCAGCTAATATTCCATTATTCCCAGTGAATTTGGGGACTGTATTTCTCCAATTGTTGTCAATTGGGTATGGATATAGCTAGTGCCCTATTAAATCAAATTGTCTAC